>JAWDGP010005882.1:157500-280401 GCA_033675545.1 Elysia crispata
TAGTCCACTCGAATATACACATATACTTACACACTGAGCTAAACAATTTTGTAAATTCTATTTATTTATTCTGCGAGAAGAACTAACAATTAATCTGCAGCCAGTACAAAGTCAAATATGCAAAACCAAACTTAAACGAGGTATCTATCCATGCGATGTCACTCACATTTCGTGTGAACAGAAAAAATTGCACGGTTTTGGGTAACAATTTTTTTTGTTCAATAAAACAAAAACTTTATTAGAAAAGCGTTTTAATTTTAGCGCATAATGTAATTATGATCACAACCTTAGTTTTGCCAAAAAAAAAAATCCGTCCACATTCTCTAGAAATGGGTTACGTTTTTAAGTTATTTATTTCAAGTTTCCGTGAAGCCTGAAGAAGATTAGAGCAAGCCGTTGCAAACTTGTCCCCATGTGGCATTTAAATTTTACCTGACTGTTGTACCTGTGATTCTGCCATTGTTTTTAAACCAGCACTGGTGAGTTTCCAAAATTCCAAGTTTGGGATGAAAAATATGGACAACAAGGCAAACGAAGAAACTGTCACAACTGTAAGATTTCGATAAGTAGAAATCATAAAATCCTAGCATATTTTTAAATAAAGTTCACAATATTCCTTTTGTTAATGCTCTATCTTTGATGAAATAATGAATAGAAGATCTTTTTTACCTATAGCTATCCGATATTATTAGATGTCTTAGGCTAATAATAATATTACATCGATGCACAAACCCTCAAGCGAATTCCTAACGTTCAAGTTTTCATCCCAAAGATTCTTTTTGTCTTGTCATTCAACTTTAAGAGGGTTCAATTTCCTATTAGTCTCTGCTTTGTGATGTCAAAGCCTCGGAAATCCAGATCATCATTCATGTGCTGGCAAAGGAAGGAAAGAAGGAATTTGGTGTACAATGGGGGTCTTTTATAACCGGCCTACATGCCATGAAGGTGAGCGGCTCTGATGACTTTCTCCCCCCTTTTTCGAGCATGAGCTTTTAATTAACCGTCTACTTGGCTTCGGTCACGAGAAGCCTTGCTCCAAAATAGTTCTGTCTGGGGCATTTTATTTCACTTCGGCCAATGCAATTAGTAGAATGGTATGTCTTTAATTCTATTGACCTCGGCAAGCGACTGATATTAATGTAACTTTCACAAAACAACGCTTAAAGTATCAATAATTTATTATCCACCACATGTATGAAACTTACAAAAAGTTAAATATTTTCACATTCTTCGTTTCTCTTTTTGCGTTGGAGAATTAATTTTCTTCAAACTTTATGTAAATAATTTATTTATTTCATTTTGATTTTTATAAAACGCCAATCTACTTATAGAAAAATATATAGGCTCACTTTATATTGCCGTACTATTAGATGGGCTTCAGCGAATCCTCGCAAGAGACTGCACCTCCTGACACTTCATTATAATCTGCATCTATAAAGCCTCTAAATGATAGTTGTGAAAGGTTTTTCTACAAATTTGGAAAATACAAAATAATTTTTTCTTTCTAGTATAATAGAGATTAAATCATAATTTTTCGGAACACTATACGAATTTTTTTTCTACGCACCTATGATTTTCACTTTAGCACGTTTTTTCTCCTCTATTATTTTATTTTCAATAAAATACGAAGGCTCTTGTCAAAGGCATAAAATTTTGTTCTTGAAAAAAGAGATGTTTTTGGACAACGTTGAAGGTTGATGAAGTTAAAAAAAACAGGTTATAAATTTGATAACGATCTTGAGTGGACCTTTGTAAAAACTAAAAAAAAAAAGAGGAAAAAACAAAACAAAAGAAAACAAAAAACTGCTTAATCGAAGATGAGTGAAACCGAGCAACCCTTAATTTGAGACTTATGAAGAAATTAAGAAATCGGATCATTATATCGCAACGTATGTACGAGGGCGGGCTGAAAAATATGTTTCTTTTTAAATTTTTCTACAACTCAAAAAATTTGTCCCTTGCAAAAGCTTGAATTTCCCAACAAAAACTCTAAAAATAATTACCCTTACTCAACTACAACATATTTCTGTGAGGTCATGTGTCTTCACGATACATTTCACAAGTGATGAAGCTGCCTGTATGAGAGAAAAAGTGGCGAGATGTAATCATCAAGCAGAATTTCTCACAGCTGAGGGGTGCTCTGCTGCAAACAGCCATGACAGAATGGAGTATAATTATTGAAATGGGTGTACTTCTGGTAATGATCTTCGGAAATAGGTAAAATATATATTAGAGGCGAGAATTCTACAGAGAAAATGTGCGTAATCGCCTTCGTACAGGTAGGCCAGTTTTTGCATCCGCCTCTACTAATTAAGAAGCAGTTAACTATAAAAGTCATGACCAATTTCGAATGAATTGGAGGCTTTCAAAAAGAACGAGAGCCCCATACCATGATATCTTTCTGGATTACCGCAAATGCTGTACTCAATGGGGCCTGAGGCTTAGAAATGAAATCGCAAAGAAAGTAAATTTGTAGCCAGCTCTTGAGACGGCATGATGAAGAAAAGCTTCTTTTTTTTTTTTTTTTTTGTAGAGAATTGTGACATTTGAGACAAATCGTGGGCCCTCCACCACTACCCAGTAGGCAAAGAGCAGCCCATGGAGTACCGGCACGATACCTCTCCTTGTCTAAGTTATTGCGATAGCGACAAAGGTCCTGATAACAATCTGGGACATTCACGGTACCGTTCAAATGGAATTTTCAGATCAAGGACAAGCGGTAAACTCTCAACAATATTTATGTTTGGGAGAGACTCAGTACTGCAGCATGAGAATGCGCGTATACATTTAGGCCTAGTCGCTAAACTAAGGTGCCTCAATGAAATTGAAACTTTTGACTCTACATGCAGTCTGGATCTTGGGTCATCTGACTATTAATTGTTCCTTTTGCTCAAGAAGCTTCTGAACGGAAATCCTTACAATAGTGATGGAGAGATGGTGCCAGCTGTTCGCCAATGGTGCAGGTAGAGGTCAACGGAATTCCTCGATAGTGTGATAGTGTGCGCCAACTGGTCCAATGTTGGCGGCTTTGAGTAGATCGCGAAGTATAAAGCGTAAGGCGTGTAGCCGAGATTCCAAGGTTTCTTTTGGTGTAGGATTTAGATCTATGTGAATGTTATGAAAAAAAAAAAAACCTGTTTTTCTAATGTAGCTCATTTTTCAACCTACCTTTGTGTAAAAAGAATCTTTATCAGATCATGGAGAGATATCTATGTAATACGTTTCACATTAGATTTAAGAATGGTTTAGGCCATACGCATACTTAGTTACACTGTACGTATATTTAAAAGCTATATGTCTACTTATATATTTACCTGAATGTAGCCTGAAGCGAATATATGTTTCGCAATCTCTCTCCCTCCCTTTCTCTCTATCTCTCTTTCTTTCTCTTTATCTTTTTTGACGACTAAAATGAAAAAAAGATGGGCAAAACATAGGATATGAACTGAAAGCAGGACATTGGAGTATTTAATTTCATTAATCACATTAAAGACATGTTTACACGGATAAAAAAAGATGAAGGTATCAATGTTTGGTTCAAAGTTATTGTGCATTAATGTGAATTTATTTGTTTCAGAGTATAAGATTTAGGCATGTTCTGCAGTAAGACAAGTTTCTCTCTATGAAGAAATAATCTATAACATTACCCAGTTAGAGGGAGAACCTTTTTAGCCATATCAAGTTCATTGAGATGCAAAAAATAATTCCATTTCAGCTTAACTTGTCTGAACATTTTACGACGAAATTCACTTTACTTTAGACACTCTGATTTCAAAATCAGATTTCTAAGGCGAAAATTAAATAGGTGATAAAAAAAAATCAGAGAAAAGACAGAAGGGAGGGAAGAAGAAAGGATGAGAGTTAGGAGAGAGAGAGAGAGAGAGAGAGAGAGAGAGAGAGAGAGAGAGAGAGAGAGAGTAAGGAAGAATCAGAGAGTGAAGAAAAGAAGACTGCACAGGTAGAGAAGAAAAGAAGATTTGCATCAAGAGATATAGAGGAAGGAGAGAGAGAGAGAGAGAGAGAGAGAGAGAGAGAGAGAGAGAGAGAGAGAGAGAGAGAGAGAGAGAGAGAGGCAGAAAGATATATAGTTTATACATTTAAAAATGAAAAAAGATGCGTTTATAAATCACAGGACAAAAGGACAAAATTAAACAATCAAACTAAAAAGGAAGACTCGTTGCTTGGAAAGAAGTGAACATAATAAAGGCAATGAAATAATCTATACGGCCATCCATTGTTCTTGAAGGCTCGGCAGAGGATTGTCCTCTTTGAACTGAAGAGGCACAGTCATTTTTTTTCAAAAGGCCAAGTATCTGAAAATTGGGGGTTATTACCATAAAGGGCAAAAAATTCACTGCGACAAAAGCCAAAGCAAACTGAACGATAAATTGTGGAAGATTACCTTCTCGAATTATGTAGTTAGGCCGAGAGTTTGTCAAATGGGTCGCTTACTTGTATTTTTCAAAACAGATGTAATTTTTTGTACTCTATTGGACTGAATCGATCTTTTTTTTTTTCTATCTGACAAGAAAAAAAGGGCACAAAGACCGATTAAGAATTCTCGTCCTTCATAATTCAAATTGGTAAAACAATAAAGAAAATAACAGCAGCGTAGATATAGCCTTTCAAAATTAGATCTATAAAAAGTCGAATCTATAGCCTTGCACGTGGAAATTAAACCCAATAGCTTGTTTGCTACCTGATATTTATTCAGCAAGGCACCAAACTGAGCAGCTTGAGATGATTATGGTGGCGGTGGTGTTGATGATGATAGTTGTAGTGATACTGATGATTGACATGATCATGATGATGATGATGATGATGAAGATGATGATGACGAAGACTATTATGAAGCAGCCAAAGAATTACAGAATTGTTAAATGGAGATAGCTAGTTGAAAATTGTGATGCTCATAATCGTAGCGGTTACATAACAATCAGTTTGATATAAAATATATTATTGAATTAATGCTGTAAAATGATATCACCAGACTTTGAAGATGAATCACAGATGAACAAGATCAATTTGGATATACCAATTTTCCATAAAGGCACTTATTGCGGAGATAAAAAATACACTTTCATTGCTCATGTAATAAGCCTGATCTCTATCACAAAAGAAGTCAGCACTATCCTGATAATGTTTTTAAGGCTAAAAAGGTTGTAAAAACTGACATAAAAAACAATGTCAAAAAGTTTGCGGACTTAAGATTGTAGAGGGGTGGGACCAGCCACGGTCAATTAGCCAAATCAGCCATAGTTATGGAAACCAATAAATGAAGGTATTTCCCATGCGGCCTTATGGTCAAGGACTATTACCATATATAACCTTATTTGGTAAATGAAAATTAAATCTACAGGTTGTGGAATACAACCTTGCCAATTGTCATATATCAATGTGTAGATATGTCATAATTTTATAAATGATAGCTTTTAAAACTCTTCTTTTACTCTGTCTGTCTGTCTGTCTGTCTGTCTGTCTGTCTGTCTGTCTCTCTCTCTCTCTCTCTCTCTCTCTCTCTATATATATATATATATATATATATATATATATATATATATATATATATAAATCTCTTTATCTTTCTTTTTATCACTTTCTTCTCTCTCTCTCTCTCTCTCTCTCTCTCTATCTATCTCTCTCTCTCTTTCTCTCTGTCTTTTTTTTCTTTCATCGTCTTCTTCTTTTTCCTCCCCCTCCTCCTCTCCGTCTTCTTCTTCTCTTTATTTTCTTTTAACTTCTCCTTTTCTTCTTCTTCTTCTTCTTCTTCTTCTTCTTCTTCTTCTTCTTCTTCTTCTTCTTCTTCTTCTTCTTCTTCTTCTTCTTCTTCTTCTTCTTCTTCTTCTTTTCTCTATTTTTCTCCTTCTCCCTCTCCGTCTCCTTATAATATTTCATTCTTCTTTTCTGTTTTCTCATACTTGCTGGAACCTTTTAACCATTGTCTCATCTTTTGATATATCATTTTCTTTCTCTTTCTTTACCTGTTTTTACAATGGGCTCTTTATGTTTACCTTTCTTTTCATCCTTGCTGCCTCTGGACATTAGAATAGTGGTCTACAATCATTACCACATTTTCCTCATGACTCATGCAATGGGGTAATAGAGCGTCAGGAGCCCAGTGTTTTCAAACAATGCAGAGCGTAATTACGCTCGTTCACCCTGCAGGCCTGGGTGTGATTCTAGAAGCTGATGCACGAGTACACTACTGGGTCTTGATTGGAATTTATTGATCTTTATCAGCTTATTCTTTGGTCTCATTAACGTGTTCATCACTAGTCTATCCTTTACTCTGAGCTGATTTCTAGCCAAGCCTTATTTGCGAGTCTGCTGAGCGCATTCCTAGGGGCTCTGATTTATTCAACGAGGGCTGGCGTCCGTCTCATCAAAGAGCAATGCTGAATAGCCCGCTGCATTAGCAGGTCTTGTGGCCTATCCAATCCGACTTGACTCTCTAAATTCTCCACCAGCTCTGGCCCTAACATAAAATGAATGGCTGTCATGGCATGTATCTGTTTGAATTTCTGCCTTCAGCAAAGACAGAATTAAATAAATCGCAAGAGTTTAGGCGAAAATTATTGTAATTGAACGATTTAACTGTAAAAGTTTATTTTTAATGGGTAAGGAACATAAAACAGAGAGCCCATTGCTTTGCTGAGAGATAACATATTTTGAGATGCAAGTGTCGATGCAATTTTAATACAAAACAATAAAGAATAGAAGAGTTTGCACTTCATAAAGTTTCTTTTGAAATCTAAATAATGCTTTAGGAAATGGACTGTCTTTATTGAAAAGCGATACCCGACCCTTAAAAGCTCTAAAAAATATGATGCTATTTTTTAATATACCTTTCTATTTCTTTCCATCATAGACTTTCAAAGGAGATTCATGTAATTTTCCTTCTTTTGAAATTGGAAGCAGCAAAGAACAGGTAGAGACATTGGACTGAGTTAGCCACTTGATGCATTTTTTTCTTGTTTCAATTTACAATGCTTTGACTCTAAAGCTTTATATAAAGCATTGCTTGATTTTACTTGGGCATGAGCAGCTTACGTGATAACTTTGAGTTACAGCAATTTTCTGAGTTTGCATGTGTCGAATTTGTCTTCTCTACATTCAATAGAACAAAATGGCATTGAAAGACCAGGGACAGTAGAATACGTGTACTTAGATCGATTCTGATCAGAATTTTGTCACATTAAAAAAACGGTTTTAGCTTCATTGGAAAATACCGCTTTTCCGAGAGGATTCGGAGTAAGGCTCTCGATGTCAGTTGAAGGTGAAGGTCAAGAGATAGACCGATCTGTGACAAATTGGTACGGTGAGTATCAGAATCCCTTCCATTATCTTAAGACCCTCATATTTCGAGCGGTGCTAGTTTCCAAGATAATAATGGTGGGCAGGTTTCAGAAAGAAGGGAACAGAAAGAATATAAAGATATATGAGTTGGTAGGAAGATATACACATAAATGGGGTATGAAGAGAGATAAGTAAAATGGTCGGTAGAAACGATGTATAAGCATAAAAATAAACTGAAAAATATGTGTCATAGATTATCTTATGAAAGGTAAAGGCAGAAGACATTAAATGGGTAGCTAAGAAGATGGACAAATCAATTGAAAGGTAAATACATGTAGATAAATTGATGCATATATATGCTAATAACTAGATAGATAGATAGATAGATAGATAGATGTGTAGATAGATAAATAGATTAGATGATTATTTATAGTCTTAAAATGACACGACAGCACTAAATAAGAGCTGGTTTAACACTAAACTAAGATTTGGAAAGGCAGAAATGAAGAAGGAGATTAACAACAGAAAGAGAAAAAAATACATAACTAAACCACTATTTACTGGTTTAGAAGTAATGTAGCAAACAATAAAAGGAAGACTTTCCAAGTCTTGGAAAAAAAAAGAAAATTCTAATATATAAGTTGTATGCCTACCTACAAACAAGTAATTAAAATTACAAGAGCGAAGCGAAGCAAAATCAATAGAAAAAACAACACCTGCAACTGTAGTAGACAAAAACTCGAAGACGTCTACTAAGCTTGCAGTAACACAAACAGTAACAAAAATGAAACACAAATCTATAGCGCACTTACAGAAAATGCTTTCAAAACAAGATAAAATTCATGCTTATCGTAATTCAATTCTCATTAGAATACAAAATGTCGTCTATAAAATTAAATTTCTTCTGGAAATTCAAGATGAAAATAACATTTACACAATCAATTAGGAGATCCTGAAGGGAAAAAAATGAAAATTTACACGTTAAAGAAGACCGATTCTCAACCACCGGCAGGAAATATTCGTTACTATTATGCATTAAAAGAGAAACCTCTTAATTAACAACGGCAGGAGGAAAAATAAAAGTTCCGTAAAGGCTCCAAAATGTAATGAATAGCTCCGAAACTAGTTATTTACCTTTTACTTATACATATATATATATATATAGATAGATAGATAGATAGATAGAAGAGCTACGTTGTGGAATAGAGTAAGCTGAAAAATCAAGAAAAGTGGCTTTGCTGTCGGTTTTTATTCCTCTTCAGCAGTTATAAGCGATTAAATTGAACACAAAAAACTACGAAAAAAACAAGAATTATGAAGAGGAAGAGGAAAAAGAAGGTGAAGAAGAAGAAGAAGAAGAAGAAGAAGAAGAAGAAGAAGAAGAAGAAGAAGAAGAAGAAGAAGAAGAAGAAGAAGAACAACAACAACAACAACAACAACAACAACAACAACAACAACAACAACAACAACAACATCAACAAGACAACGACGAAAAAGAAGAGCAGCAAGAACAAGAACAAGAACAAGACCAAGAATAACAACATCAACAAAAAAAGGACGAAAAAGAAGAGCAACAACCACAGATACAAACTGAAGACAGGGCGCATAAGTTTGCTAGTAGTCTTTATTATATTTGCTTAATCTCTCTCTCTCTCTCTCTCTCTCTCTCTCTCTCTCTCTCTATATATATATATATATATATATATATATATATATATATATATATATATCTTTCTCTGTTTCTCTTTCTGTCTATATAACAATAATAATGATAATAATACAGATTATCTTTAGAGCGCTTTGCCTAAAAAATCACAAAGCGCTTATACACTTTGAAATCTCATTCATAAAAAGCCTGACATTGAAAATTTATATTTTTACAAAACTTGCAATCACAACAGCACATACAAGGGTTTCCACATGTCTATACTAGCTGGGCCCAATAAAAAATCAATACGCGTTTGAGGAGTAGACAATAGGGTGCTAGCATTTCAGGAATAACATTTCTATTTTAACAGACACCTTACTAACTCTATCTACATCCTCAATATGATTGATTTTCTGAACCAAAGTCGTTCGTTAGATTATTTTGTTATAATTTTACGCCTTTTGCGTGTTATATGTAATTTCTTTTTTTCTTTTTTTTTCAGACTTGACTTGAGCGCAGCCTGTTATCATTTGCTCTTGTTGACTCGAAACAATTTTTTACAGATGGCCTCGCCATTTCACAAAATGTCATGACGTCATAAGAAGCAAATTTTATTTCCCATAAATGGAAAGAAGGAAATCGTACAGTTTCTTGACAAATTGATAGCAGCAGAGCAACAATCGTTTCGTGTTAACAACAGAAACATTTCATTCCAGTTGATTCTCTTTGGAGAGACCTAATGCTAGTAGTGGTCTTACACAGATAATGATTCTTAACCCTAATACTGCGCACCCATTATATTTAAGCTTTGCCCTTACGATAAAGCAGGCGTTCTGCTTTATGTGCTAGCATTAACAGAATCTAGGAGAGCTTAGCACAACTCTCACTGATATCGCATTTTCAACTGAGACGAGAGCGAACATAACTTATAAAACAATTTTCTTTACATTTGTAGAGCAAACTCATGATAAAACAAAGTTCCAACGATCTTAAGATAATGAATGGCTTGGATTATGATACATCGTGCAGCTCATGAGTATCTCTTACTAACTACCGTTACTAGAGAAAAGGGATTATAAATTAAATGTAGATTGGTTAAGATGGTAAAACAGTTCAAACTGGAGGGAAAAAGTAACCTGAACAAGATCCAGAGTTCGGAAATTGTAAAGTCTACTGTAGGCCTACATGTATATAAATTGGAGCATCATGATTGAGTGATTTCTGAGATAAAGGAGATGGACAATCGGAGTCCAAAAAAAATCGAAGTATACTTCATTTTATAAGTAAACTTTTTCTGTAACTTGATGCTTATTATTTTAGGGATTTTTGTTGAATCTTTGTATTTTATCCCCCACGCTAACGTTATTCTAAGACTTTTAAGTCTAACTTGAAACAGTATCCGCTCGACTGCTTGCTTGTTTGGTCTAGCATCAAAACTATACTATTGTTGTCTGAGTGTACATGGATTAATATTTCATATTTTATTCATGTTGAGTTTTAAGTGCAAGTTGGCCTACCATGCTAAGGGGAACAAATAATGAAATGCACGTTTATAATCTTACTGAACCTAGTCATAACCCCTAATAAAGTAAAGATACAAAACGAAGTTGAAGAGAGGCATACAAATTTTTTTCAATTCTCAGCAGTGTATCTGAACATCCTGGAGCAGTTTTACAAGGGCCGGCTGGTTGGAAAAGTGGTAGGGACAGTTATTATAGAGACCTTCCACTTCCAGGCAGCTTTTAAAATATTCTGACATTCACAAATGCAAAACTGAATGGTGTGTAGTAAAGGCTGTTAAAATGTACATGATAATCTTCTTGTAAATAGACTAAGAGATGCCTTTTTTTTTTTAAAGAAAGGGCAATAATGCAACTTGGCAGCATATATTTTACTGCCTGCAGGAAGGCACCCTTGAATACGTTATCATAAGGCTATATATGTTCCAATTTCCCAAATAGAAATTGTTTTCACTCTTAATATACAGTAGGTAATGTTTGGGATTTTACTTATATCCCAACCTTAGGCCTCTGCTAAATTCCTTAACTGCCGAACACATAAAAAGTTGCCTTAGCCTAAATATTATTTCCAAGATAACATAACTGATAAAGTAATCATGAAGCAGAACTGAGAAATTCATTTATGAGCAGGTATTATATTTGGATCAAGTGGATGATAAATACCTCAGAAAAAGTTTACTTCTTCCTATTTTAGTTGTTTTTTTTATTACAAAGAGGATGAACTAAAAATCAGCAGCACTCGATGTAATCAAACCGAGGTTGTCAATGTGAATTGTAAGTAACCTTGCATAATAGTGACTTTCAACAAGGCATAATACATACTTTAATGGTTTACCAAAGTTTAGAGGGAAAAGATTTTTCCTCTTTTACAACCAACTTCCCAATCCCTTTGATTTTACCCTCACTCTCCATCACATTCAACGTTTTCATCTTTCTCTTTCCTTTTGTCCATATCCTTATACTCCTCCTTTCCTTTCTTTTACTTATTCTTTGCATTATTGCTAGACACATGTTCTCTATCTGCACACGATTTGTTTAATTCATTTACAGTTCTTTTTATTATCTGTTTGTAAATCTCTGAGCATTTTTGATTTATCTTGTACTTGTTTTTGATGAAGAAATGAAGCTAAAAGCTTAGCCGCTTCACAATGTTTTGGGGCTGCACTTTACCTCTTTTCATATTTCTTCATATCCGATTCTTATTCCTCATATTTAGTCCTTGAGGCCAACTGTCATACGCAAAGAACAAACAATATATCTCATACTGCAGCCAGTGTGATCGATATTTTAACACGTTCATACTGTTCATAAGTGAGTGTCTTTCTTGATCAGTCAGTATTTAAAGCAAAGCCGATGCACAGTTATAAAGCAAACTTTATTATTCAAGTGATAAGATTAAAAAAAATTAAAACCATGAATAAATTTTAAATCATCAATCAATATACCGGTACATGTACATGCATTGCAGGCATATCAAATTCTCTTGAATATCACTTTACAAAGCTTTATTTGATGGATGGCAAAGTAGTTCAAACTATGTGCTTCTTTTCAAATTAGAAAAATACAAGTAACTGTATGAAAGTGACAATTGAAAAAGTCAATGTATATAACTTATGCACATCTGGTACATAACAGATTTCAAATTTTTCTTTCTTTAATTCACCTGAAAAAAATGAGTGTGCTTCTTAAATAATTCCAAAATTTTCACACACCTTACTAAGAGCTTGTGGTCTTATTCACTTACAAGAAAAAAAAATTTCAAACATTTGTCAAGTAATTTACTAAGATAGTTATGCCCATGTGCCAGTAATATATCAGGTGTAGTAATGACCTACAACTATAAATCTAAGAATCTCATATTTAATTTTACTTCACACTTCTCTTTAAACACAATGAGGATTGTTTATTTTATCATTAACCCATCTTTAGGTTATGATTCAACTACATAAACATAAGCAGTGCGACTTGAAATAAGTTTTGAGAGAAGGAAAAACCTAGTGAAACAAAAAAAAATCATTTATTACAAAATTATATATATACAATAATAATTGTAATATGTGCCTCTTTCTTTGTAAAGCTGAATGTAAGAAAAAAGATTTTTGCACTACAGCAATAAAAACAATACATATAACTGTTAGGAAATCAGTTTTGCCAAATTAAATATGGTTTTCGTGCCTGACTTCAACCGGATTGTTGTTAGAAACATCCTCTTCTTCGGATTCATCTTCAGCCATATGAATACCTTCCATGTCAATATCCATTCCCTGGAAAGAAAAAAAAAATGAATAATAAAATTTTGTTTCAAATTTCTAAGACTAACAAATTCATAAAGGAAGCAGATTTATCTCTATAGACTATTCTAAAAATTCCAAACATTATTTTTGAAAAGCTGAATTATTACTGAACTCTTTCTGTAATTCAAACTGCACATCATTTCAGCATTTTTAAATTAACATGTGAAAAATACTCTTAGTGATTTCTTAAATACATTGCAATGAGAGTTCACAATTGCAGGCCAATACTTTTGTCACAAAGCCATGGAAGTTGAACTGCAACATCAGATTTATTAGATGGCCAGGTCCTCTTAAAGATACATAAAAAAGTACTGGTAAGGATTGCAAAATTAACTTTTAAGATTAACTATTCCAAAATAAGCCTAATTGGTTATCAAATTGCCCAGAGAAGTGCTGTCCAAAATTCAGTAAGAAGTAACTAAGTAAGATGTGCTTCAAAATTGTGCATAATGGATTAAAATTTTTTTGCCAGGCAAATTGAAATGCCCAAGAAAGATCAAACGGGGAAAAATAACATGTTTAGCAATCATTTCACAAAATTAGATTTCTGATATACTTTTGCAGAAACAGCTTTCAGTTATGACAAAAATCTTTTTTTTTCCTTCAAACAACAATTTGAATTCCCTTAACTTTACAAAAAATATTAACAATAAGATAGTGTTAGTAAAGTATGGGTTCACATACTTCAGTCCAAAGCTCCTAAAAGTATGAAAAAGTCCTTTGGTTTTCTCAATTTTATGTCCTATGCAACTTCCTTATAAAAAATTATAAACTACAGTGTATTAAAAAATAAAAAGGATATGAACTGTACCATAAAACAATAAAAAAAAAACATAAAGGGGAGAAAGAAATAATAAAAAAAAAAAATAAAATCACTACATGGATGCATAAGTTAATCAATAGCTTGAATGATAACTTGTCAGAAATACATTAATAATTTAGGAAAAAAATAAAAGGGGAGAGAATAAGGAGGGAGTACTTATTCACCAACATTGTAAATATAGTCATGCAAACATAGCTTTCAATTTTATCATTTACAATTCACATGAAATACTACTAGAAAACATCTTTCTCTTGTGTCAAAGAGGATCTTTTGAAAAACTGACCTTTGTAAATACCTAGAATGTTTTATTATGAAGCTCTTTATCGACCCTGGCCTACTTGATATCACTTCAAAGTTGTCAGTAAACTAAATGGTTGTGCTTAAACTGGCCTTACAAATAAAGTAATATTCTGTCTTTTTTTTGCTTTAAGACACATACCTAAAGTACTAAGAAGTGCATCAATTTGTAGGAACCTCATTCATTTCTTTTTTTCCTTTTTTCTGGAGCTGAAAAAAAAAAAGGGCGGGGAACCTTCAAGTGCAATGTTTATCTAGCTTCTACATAATTTTTTTTTTATATGAATATAGATATATCAGCATATGATAATTAAAAATTCTTTTCTAACAGAAACATTACAAAAAGCCCCACAATTTAATATCAAATAAGGCCAATTCTTGCCATATCTACTCCAAACTGCCTTTCAATTAAGTGAAGGTAGGAGGTGAGCAATGAAAGGGAATTTCCTTCATATCACAATCATTGTCTACATTGGAATTGACGACTGAAATATATATGCTGTATGAATAATTTTTCTTTTTACATAAAATGAAGTGCAATACTTCAGTTTTCACATGTAGATGAAAATATAAATTGCGGCATTGTATCAACTCAAGTTTTTTTTTTCTTCGTTCTTTTAGAATCTTCCTTGCCTTTGCAAAAACTGAGGCTTTCTTAACTTTATTCGATTTCTTTCCAATTATCTTCTTTGGCTTGTATCAAGAAGTATGGATCAAGTTTTTCAACTTTTTTTCCCTCAGTTTCCTAAAGAATATTCTGAAGTATAAAAATGATCAGCTTTTTACTTTTAAACCACTTAACTTCTTAAAAGAATCTCATGCAAAAATGAGAAAACAACAAATTACAAGCACTATTTTATTTTTTTTTCCTGCATTGGCTTATTACACTGATAGAAAGAGAGTGTATATGGGTCCCTAGAGGACAGAAACAGAGAGTGTATCCGCAATAATGGCACATAACTAGATTTTAATTGCAACATTGGAATATATATTTTCTTCTTTATCTTGATACTCTTATCTTACTATGAAAATGGAATATGGCTTATCTTACCATTAACCAGTTTTGATATTTTTGTTGTGATGATGTGATAGGACACCTTAATGAGCCAGAATTATTTAAGTGAGCTAAAATTGACAGGGTGGCTACCACTGCCTTTATATCTTTATTTGTTGCGCAGTAAACAAACAATTTTCCTCCCATGGAGGGCATTCATGGGATATATATCAGACTAAGTTATTTGAATTAAGATGACAAAATACAGGTGAAATCATGGCTAGTATTAATGTGCAAATAAGGATATACATCCAGTAGTGACTGCCAAATAAGGGGGTGAGATAGGTGGATGTGGCTACAAGAAAAAAGAAGAATGACTACCTAATTTAACAGACAGGTTTGAAAGTAGAACTGATTCTCTATCTCTGCATGAAATTCTTTAATTCAACAAACTAAGAAAAAAATTGTTTCTGTTCAAAAACAAAAAGGATATTGCTCTTTCTTTTTCTTTAGAAAGGAAAATCTTAAACTATTTTGATGATCCAAAAAAAATAGACCAGAAGAAAAAAGAGGCAGAACAATAAAACGTAACAGTGGCAAGAAAAATGTTTAGAACGTGTCTTGAACAAGCTAATCCCTGTTTTAACTGCTAAAAATGTCAACATCAAAGCACACAAATTTTTATCATGTGCGTGCAAAAGCCCTCCTCATTTTATTAAAAAAAAATCTTTGGTTCAGGCAGTAAAATATTAAAAGATGGTTCTCATATACATGCAGATTATTACCATTTACAAACATCATTTACGCAAAGTGTATAGAAGGAACATTTTTGGGGATGTACGAGCAACAGATTTTTAATACAGCTATGTTGACAATAGATACATGATTTAAAACCCATGCAAAAAAGAAATTTGAGGAAGCAGAAATTATGAAACAATACACAAAAATCAGAATCGATTTATTTATTGATTTGATTAAAAAAAAATAAAACTTCATTTTACTATGATTTCATAAGAACATAGCATGTTTTATAGATTTTGACTCAAAACAGGCTAATGGGCACTTTAAATGATTTTCCCAGATAGGGTATCATAATGTGAGAGTTAATAAAGGCAAAGACAAACAAAGGAGCACATATCTGCATTCTTTTATTGCTACTGAAAAGATAAAAGTTTCAAATACTCTTCCTGTCCTTCATTAAAAAAAAATGGAAAAGACTAGATGAATACAAAGTTTTCAAAAGTATTTTTTTCAACATTAAAATTTACTTTAGACAATTTAAAATATTCTTAACTGGACTAATATGAAAAAGGTGTTGAAATTACACTAAGGTGCATTAATGAAATTAGAAATAAAACATTGACTTTTTGAAATTTTACTCACCAGCCATTCAGGAGATTCAATATTATCAATCATAGCTTGCAATTTCTTTTGAAAAAATGTTATGGTGTCACGAGCCTTTTCAATGCTTTGACTTAGGTTTTCCTGTATGGAGATAGAAAAGCTATCATAAATAAATCACAATGGTGCGACTTATTTTTGACAATTCTTTGTCAGAACAAGTTTTGAGTCTTTTAGTCCAGAATGATATTCCTTAGGGTAGGAGCTTTTGTTTACAAAAAAAAATCATTTCCCATCAAAAATGAGAATATTATACTTCAGATATTTCAGTAAGAAATAAGTAATAGTAGAGATCTCAAAGTGTGTATCAAGAATATTATATTCTTATAACACAAAAATTCCCAACTCTCACTTTATATTTCAGTGGGGGCAGAAAACAGAAAAAACACTAATTGAATGACTTTTCATATAGAAATGCTTTTCTTTTATCCTGCATTTCATCTGGAACTTCATGTTATGTCAATCTGATTATTATGATTTTTTTTTTTTTAATTAATCTCAATTTCAGCCCCTTACAACCTGTCTAAATTCTAAATAAATAGCCGGTTATAAACATGTGAATAGACTGGAATATGTGATAAATTTTAATAGTTCCATACATTTTTATGTTGTCTGAGTAATTCAACAAAGTTTTTCATGAGTGAAAATTCCAGCTTGATCAGACTTGCACAGAAAACAAGTGTTGTCTTATAGTCAATACACATCCCAAATCAGCTACCTGCTTAAATTGGTGGAGCATAAATGCTTGAGGTTTATCCTCTTTATCTATTTATTTAAAATTGTCATAAGTTGAATCCTGACCCCCCCCACCCCCCCACTCAAAAATAAAAAAAAAGATGGACATCACTGAACTTAAATAAACAATCACATATAATACTATTTTAACTTAAAGCCTACTTTTGACTACTGTTGAGCATTACCTTAATTATGAGCGCTTTAATGTTTAAACTGAGCTTTGTCTAGATTATCAAAGTGATGATTTCATATCGCTCTGAGAGCCTCTATGGTCTCTTTATTTCTTTCAAAAGCATAATTTGCTTTTTTATTTTTCAATGATTTGGGCAGACCAAGAATCCAGGAAGAAAGAAAGTCAATCAGTCAGCCATTTTAAATAGTAAACAATTTTATGCTTGGAGTATGGCATTACTTTCTTTTATTTTACAGCAAGAACCTACACTCTTTCAAATAAATAGGACAACTGTCAAAAAACTTCAAGCAATCACTCACAGTGCTGAATTGGTAGATAAGGTCTCTGTATTCATGTGACTTGGAGATAGGATCTTTAACAAATAAACCAGCCTCAGCGGATGCTTTTTCGAGAAGACTCACTCCTGAACGAACTTGTCTTGTAAGTATGCGACCCATGGCAATGACTCTTTTTTCCAAAGCCTGCAGAACAGACAGGGGTTATGTAAATTAAAATCAACAAAAAGCAAAACTGAGCATTGAGCAGAAAAAGATGTAAAGCCAAAATTCTAAAGAAAAAGATACGTGCCTGTTGCAGGAATATATATATAAAGGTCAGCACACATAATTTAATTGAATTGTGATATTGGATCAAACAAACTCACAATAAGGCAATAGTTAAGGCCATTAAAAAATAAAACATATGTATACTTAGGCTTAAGCTATGGACCATGTGTAGCATTTGCATTTATACACGTTATTGCTATTGTTCTCAATTGCTTGGTATTTTGGTGTTGTTTCTTTGTTGTTTTTTTAAGGGGGGATAGGGGGGAACTCTTTTTTTTCCTAATTTTTAACTATTCCTGTTTTCCTACCGACAAATTTAATTATTTTTTTTCCTGACTCAATTTTTTTTATGAAGCACATTTGTGAACAATGTATCTGCTTAGCCATAGATCTAAGGTTTGGTATTGCTAAGAAAGCCATTTCCTGAAAGAGAATAGCAAAGAAGTTGTGTTACATATGCCTCAAGGTTGCATTAAATAATTTAAAAAGATATATAATCCTTTTTTTTTTTAATTGAAAAGGGCATCAACAATTTTAATCTTTTACTCTTAAATATTTTATGTCAGTTTTCAGTTAAACCTGGTATGTTAGGATGAATAAAATAACAGGAACAACACAAGCAATATATTATTACCTGGGCATAGGTGATGTTGGCAACATCAAGATCAGATCCAGGCTCTTGATTCCCAGGACCTGTCTCTTGCATCTCATCCCAAATATCCTGGGCTTTTTGATATGCTCCTTTCAAGTTGGTTTTGGCATATTCACGCTGGGAAAATATATTCAAGGCTTGTGAAATTAACTTTTACAGAGAAATTCTAATAATGAGACCCTTGTAACACTTACTTTTTGTTTTATCTTTCATGCATCCCTTGGTAAAAGCCATTTTACAGTACAAATAAATGAAACTTTAGCTTTTCTTTTTTCATGTATAAAATACTTCTTTTCTTGGATCACCTCCATTCTTACTCATGTTTAGTTTGCTACAAGTGGGAATAAGGGAAAGAGTGTGGGGTCTTATTCATTTGGCATGACTCAGATGGAAATGATTTCTGGACTGTAAAAGAGAGGGAGCATACACAGTAATTGAAATTAATCGCTGGTGGCTACATCTGACTAGAGTAAGCCTAATTTATATTGTACCATATACTTCCTCTCATCCCCTTGTCTAAGGTATTGACGGTTGACTTATAAATGGGTATGGAGAGTGGAGGAAGTGTAGGCTTAAAGCTCTTGGACAATAAGAAAGATTTAGGGCTTTTTTTTTCATCTTTCTCTTTATATCCTGATTACTTAAATTTAAGTTGATTTTAAGTATATATTCATTCTACAAACTTCAAAATAGTCAGAATGGTCTAGATTGGTACTCACTATGTCTAAAGTTTGTTGAAGTTGACAGAGAGATTCCAGGGTGCGTTTCTTAGCACTCTGAAAGTCTTGTCTGGCACGACGATGAAGACGCCTTCGAAGTTTAGAACTGACAAGTTGCAGATGTACAGCCACCCTGGCAGGAGAAGGAGGCATCTCCTGCATCTGCTCCATTTCTTGAATGGCAGTACCATTTTCTTCTTCATCACCTTCATTTTCATCTTCATATTCTTCTGAAAACCAATTGCAGAAATACAATATCTTAATGCAGTGATAGATGGAAAAGACTTGCAGTAGGAAAATATGCAAGCCATTTGCATGCGAGTGAAAGAAATGCAACATTAAAGATAAAATCTTTTAAGTAGGTAGGCTTACCACAAAATTAAAGTTTATTTTTCTAGATTAGCACAATGTGCACATTTTTTCTTTTTTAGTTGGCATGTTTTGTATTTTTATATAAAAACCTCTAATTCCTAAAATTTCACTCAATCTTAGAAATATATTGATTTTATGCTTTTTTTCTTAAAGTTTCTGTAAGAATTAAAAGCAAAACAAAAATTTCAAAATGATACTTTTTCAACTTTTTTGCCTAACTAGCTTGCAAATCTTTTATCTGAGCTAGTGAGAATAACAAAGTTATTGCTTTGTAAAATAAATTATAGGTAATCGAAAAAAATATATCCACCTGCATCTTGCTCTTCTTCAGGTATGTACTTGTCAATCAAGTTATCAGCCTGGACCAAAGCAAAATCCACAGAGCGTGTAACCAGGCGGCCTGGAGGAGTTTCAAGTGACATGACAACAGCTTGTGTCACAGTGTTCAAGCCAAGGTCTCTGGCCCCAACCACCAAGTTGGTGCTGGTCGTCTTGATCTGGTCCACCTTAGGTTAAAAATTATCAAAACGTGATAACTGCAGATTTTCTAAATAAAATTTCTTCCGTAGTCCTGCATCATTTGATTTAGCTTCTAAGACTTATAATACACAGTGATTAACTGATCTAAACATCACTCAACCAAGATAACTGGAAAAAAATATGGTGACTTAAGCACTTGAATCAATAAATAAATTAATAAAAAAAACCTTTTATTGTTGGTAAACAGACAGACATGTGTTAAAAGTTACTCTCATTTTTATCTCATTATTTTTTCTTGTTACAAGATCTCAGGTTTTTGGACTGTGCTAGCAAATATAAAAAAAAAACTCTTAATCATTTTTCAGCAAAAATGTGAGGTAGCCTAGGGTTTTCAGGCTCATGTCAGAAATTATTGCTTTAAGTTATTGGGCTTTAAACATAAAAAATCAGTTTTTCAAGGTTTCACACTTTTTAACTTCTTATTAACTATCAACCAATTTTCTATCTTGTCAAAAAGTGTCAAAGCCCAAAAGAAACTTTAAATATGCTTTATGGTATTTTTGTGAAGATAATTGCAACCCAGCATGAAAACTTTCCCTAACTTTAAACATGTTTTTCTCAGTTTATCATTCCCCAGCCTGTGTTAAGTTTTGGGTCATATCTCAGCCAAATACTAATATATTCTGAACTAAAAATTTCAACTGTTTTATGCGGGGAATTGGTTGGGCTGACAAAAAATATGGAAATCACAATTTGTCCAAACTAGTCATTGAGTCTGAAAATCACAGGCCACCTCATAAATAAGTTAAAAAAAAATGAGGAACATTAGTTTAATGCTTTCATGGTAATGAACTTTACCAATGCAAGAAAAAAAATACTCCTCAACTTTCAGACTCGTACAACTTCGCATGAAAGCTGCCTGACATACACATTAAGAAAAAAAAAAGCAAAAATAAGATATTGAAACAGTTATACCTCAACAGATAACTATCCATTGATATCTCGCAAATCCTACAAAAATGGCACATATTTGTATAAATTCTTATAAATAATGCTGATGTAGAAAACAGTATGCCTTCGCAAATTTCATAAATGTTCATCTATAAGATATAATAGAAAACAACTACTTTTGACCTTTCTTGCAAATTGCATATGCTGTCAATGGTGCAATTGCATGTTTTTAAAGACTGAGATATATACATATATATGTTCTACCTTTTTCTGTGTATTGTCAACAACTCCATTCACAAATGATGCCACAGGTTTGACCTGATCAAACACAGGTTGCACATACTCAACACAGACACCCTTCACCTAAAATATCAGTTGTCAAAAAAGTTTAAATTAATATAATCATCAAATAATAAGCAAAAGTATAGATTCATAAAATTGATGGCACTAAAGGCAAAGTTTACAGTTGTTATCATCATAAATATAGATCCAAAATGTTCCTGCAGATATCATACATCAAAAGCGCATAATCACAATCTAGAATTACAACTATGTTTGCTGTTTGTTTTTGTATTTTTCTTTTATTTAAGGGCCTGAGCATAAAACTAAGGTACAGTAATAAAAAATTAATGAACTAATTTTTAAGACTTCAGAAAAGTTACTCTATATACATGAAACGTTATGTGTGCGTTTGCACTATCCTGAAATATTGTATGTTTTGTTGGTCATTCATTTTTTTATTTAGGACCTAAGTATTTAATTTTAATGAATACATTTTAAAGATTTCTGAGAAGGTTAAATAAAATACATGGATGCCTCCAAAGAAAAATTTTAAAAAGCATGAAAATTTTCGGAATCCTACAATTTCCAATGCATGTAATTTTATTTTTGCCGTTCTTACATCCATTGAAATTGTGACGATCAATTCAAAATTAAAAGGGGAAAAGACATGTGTTGAAGAAGGCAATTAAATGTAAGCTGGGGACTGGACAAAGGAAAGAAAAGCACCAAAATTTTTCACGTAAAAAAATATCAAGCATTTTGTCTTGCCTACAAGCTACGATAACAACGAACAAGCAATGCAGACTTTCATGCCGTTTCACCCCATAGTCCCCTATAGTTAAGCGTAGTCTAGGCTTAGTATCAGTATCACACAGTGTGTGATCCAGCGATCTGCGCATGGCACGCAAGATCTATGCTCAGTGCATCTCATTCTGTGACACCTAGCCCAACAGAGAAGAGGAAAACTGGCGGGGTGGAGAGGAAAGGAAGGCTTCTAGGCATACGAAAAAGAGAAACACAGTGTGGATTTTTATTATCTGTATTATCCGCGAGTCTTTCCCATCCCTTCCACGCACTCGTGATCTATGTAAAGGGTTCCTATATAAAAAGGCCATAGGTTTTGATTTTGAGAGCCAGTCCAGTTATAGACTACCTTGCTTTCTTCCCTGACCTTGTCATTCTGGTGTCGGTCTTTCCTACAGGCAAAACCTAGACTTCTAAGTTCTATAGATCTACATTGCACCGCAGTTTTAGTTTCCATTGTTAATTCATTGTTTTAGGACTGTAGTCCTCTACTTTCAATTATCATCGCAACGATGTTTAAAAGCACAACTAGTAACAAGAAAGCGCATTGCCATCGACACCAAAGTAGCGATAATAAATGCAGTCAAGAATCAGAGAAATCAAATGCAAAGATACTGATGGTGAAAATGATAAGTCATCAGCAATGTTTATCTCCAATTCATCAGAATAAATTCTTCTTTATTCTCTTTTGTGGGAAAAACAACAATTATCTCCCATTCATCACAATAAATTCTTTATTCTCTTTTGTGGGAAAAACAACAACCTTTACTTTGTGAAAAGATCAAGAGTTTTCGTCATTCCCGAGTTCCACTGTATCTCAATGGTCAAACCAATGCATCTTATGTGCAATGATCTACCATAAGACATGTTAAATTCAGATTTCTGGGTATTTACATCAAAGCATCCTTCTGAAACCCTACTGCCCTTTTCTCTATGTAGCTTCTAAATATAAATTGAATGTGCAAAGTAGATCATAACAAAACAATTAGACTGCACATCTTGACTTTAAAATAATTACAAAATTCTCACCTCTTCTGTTGGCTGTTTGATTAGGGGATACTTGTTCTCTATCTCTTCTAGTTTGTTGCAAGCAAAAGTATTCACAGAATTGACTGAAATGGAAAATGAGAAAGTTAAATATTAATATTAGAAAAAAAATAAATTAATATTAAATACTGGTCATTGCTTCCATGAATCCCAAGAAAGCCTTTTAGTTAGAGGACAAACAATGTACTTTCAATAAAGTCAGGATGAACAGACACGATTTTCTGTGCACTTTTGGAAGTGATGATGTCACATAACATTACTATAGCAGCAGCATAAGTGACAGTGGTTCAAGTTAAGAAAAAGTAATAGGAAAACTGCACCTAAAGCAGGGTGGGGGTGATGAAAGGGCAGGGACTCGGCATTAAGAGGATTAATGTTTTCAGGATTCATTTGTTGAATAGATATAGCCATTTAATGGCAATTTACAAGCAATATTCATAAAAACAAAACAGGAAGAAAACATAAATTAGCTTGATACATTTGAATTAAATCTTTTTGCAATATATATATATGCCCAAAAACTTGGTGCCTATAGCTGAACTTTCACAGAGGTCTTTCAAAAGTGAAGACAAACAATTTTATAAGATTCAAGGATTTGAGTTTTAGTGATTTCCAAGTAACAGCGATAGTTACGTTTAACATTAGTTTTCATAAATTTTTATGTGACAAGCAAATCTTATAATATAGTGAGAAAAGTCAAGATTATAAATTTAAGTTAAAAATCACATACAATCTTTCGTTAATATCATTTACACTCACTCTGTGGCTGGTAGCGATGCAAAACTGGTGTTGAAAACTCAGCCGCCTTCTTAAGGCTGCACTCAGCAGCACCCAAAGTGAACTTTGTCAGGGAGTTGTAATCCTTTACTTTGGTGTAATAGCCCATTGCAGCATTCCAACCATCATTAACAATGGGAATTTCTCCCAGCTTATTTATGATGAACTGATCTTCAGAAGGCATGTTTTTTAATTTTTTGTGTCGATGGTCATAAACTGAAGCCAAGATAAAAAAAACTATTCTATAAGAAGAAAAACAGAAGCAAAAATCATTTAGAAAGACTGATTAGACCTTGACTCATACAGGTGTGAAATTTATAAATAAAAACATGAATTTAAAACAAGGTAGATAATAAAGAGTTTAATAAAATCTAGCTATTCAAAGTGCGAAACTACTTTTAATATAGAAGAATAAATGTTTGTTATTAAAAATAAAAAAAAGGAACCATATGGTATTTTAATATTCCTGAGCATTATATTTAACTCTCCAACTAAAAGGTTCATTTCCTTCTTTCTTAAAAGGAATCAGTTTTGTGGTGTGTCTTATTTTTCCATACCAGGTTACTATTAAGAATTGAATGTTGAAAAAATTTTACAGTTCAGTATTCTTATGATTATTTACACAATTTAAACAAAATGCTAACAATATTTATGTAGCAAGATCTAAATCCATCCTTAAAAGAACTCTTCTCAATTTCTTAGGACAAAAATTACAAAAATCTTTTTAACAAATCCAGGCTGCTATATATCAACCTTTCAGCAGCATTTCTTGTATTAGCTGTAATGTCACTCATGACTACAAAAGCATTCTAAAAGCGTACGTACGCAGACTTAACTATTGGAGAACTTTGGTAACTTACAGCTCTGGCTAATCCTAATGTCTTTGTTTTAAAAAATAACAATTACAATGCTGAAAAAAAGGAATAATTTATAATCTGCTTATATATTCATAATAAAACCATCAAATAATATCTAGGGTCTACAGGACTCCTGATTGGGTAAACTGGTTTAGCATAATTGGGCCAACAGGAAAACCCTTCACATGGATCCAGATTAAAAAAGTTAGAAGTGCTCAGTTTTTGATTCTGCAAATATTCCTGACCATTTTACTTTTTATTTGAAGCTTCTATCTATCTTTAGATCAAAAATCATGGATTTTTAAAAATCACCTGGTTGAGAAAGGGTTGTTTTGAGGAAATGGTCTTAACAGTTAAACATACTTTTTTCCACTGAAACTGTTAGCGTCACAAACGTGATCTGATGTAGTTTCACAAAATTGTTTAATTCAAAAGGTTTGAATAGATGATATTTCATAAAAAAATAAAACTAAGTGGAATGAAAAAAAAAATGAACGGTGTTTCCAAAGAAATTGAATTTCCATTTTCGAACTAGGACTTGAAAATCGACTAAAAATAGGTCTAGCGCAAAACTGGACATATCAACATCCAAATGATTTTCCAGTGCGCCCACAAATGTTGATCCAGGATATGATGCCATTGTTATTTTATCAATTGGTAATTCATTGTATGATTGTTGGAAAATGGTTTGCACCTCCTAGATCTACTTAGGCTATGGCATTTTAGTTCTGGATATAGATTCTAGAACTATGGCAAATATTCGCCTGTTGAAAATTTGAATCCAGAAAATTCCTCTTTAGTACAGGAGCTACCGTACCCATTCGGAAGTCCTTCCATATCATATCTAGAATCTCGATCTGATCTAGCTTCGTGGCTTGAGATTTACTGGCCAGAATCTAGACTAGATGGTAACCGACTAGTCTAGATCTAGATTAGATCTTGTCTAAAAATCTAGATCGAGATCTCTAGAGTCTATTGTTTGTGACCACAACTTGACTTGGGAGGGCTCGGGCTAAAATCGACCGAATTATCTAGAATCTAGATCTAGATCACCTCGCGCAAATTATTACGATATCAATGACAATACTATCACCAGAATATTACTTACCGTTTATCACTTTCTCACCTAAGAAGTAACTAAACGTTTGATAGATCTAGACTGAGGGAATCAATGGCTGTCACTGCTTTTATTGACTCGTGATTAGATGATGCGTCACCGGAACGTAGAGTGTGGGTATAAAATCTAAATTTAGAATCTCGATGACTGTAACACATAATCTAGATTTAGTATACAACCTCCAGGGTTCCGTCATAGAACGTGTCGATAGGCATATGGACTTTGAACTCAAAACGAACTCTAGAACTATTTGTGGCTAAAAGTTCATTTTTTTTTTTTTTTTTAAGTCTGACGCAAACTGGTGTTGGACTTTGACTTATTCCAAATGTCACGTTTAGGTTCGCATTTAATATTCATATTTGCAGGCCCTTTAATTAGATAATTCTGAAGTATACTGTTATTGTATAACCCTACTAAGGTTCCTCTATCAGTCTATGATATATAATATAAATTATTCATTCTAGACACCATTCATATTGTACAATAACGGATTAAAATAATAACTTTTGTCGCAAAAGCAATTAAATACTACAATTATGCCAAAGGATGTGTCTCCGTAGATCCAGATATCAAAATAATTTAATTTACTGTGATCAAAATGAGAGGAGTTTTCAAGACAATGTCCAGGCTGTATCATTCCTTAGGAAGTTGAATAGGGAAAAACCGTCAAGGTCTAATTGCACGCGCTGATAGCATGTAACAGCACCTTAGCAGTTCCTGCTGGCACTTACTTTGGTCACTTTAACCCATAATTTTTTTCCAACAACTTCCTTTATCATACGCTTTGTGTCTGCCTGTCCCTTCTTCTTCTTCTTCTTCTTCTTCTTCTTCTTCTTCTTCTTCTTCTTCTTCTTCTTCTTCTTCTTCTTCTTCTTCTTCTTCTTCTTCTTCTTCTCCTCCTCCTCCTCCTCCTCCTCCTCCTCCTCCTCCTCCTTCTTCTTCTTCTTCTTCTTCTTCTTCTTCTTCTTCTTCTTCTTCTTCTTCTTCTTCTTCTTCTTCTTCTTCTTCTTCTTCTTCTTCTCCTCCTCCTCCTACTCCTCCTCCTCCTCCTCCCCCTTCTCCTCCTCCTTCTTCTCCTTCTTCTTTTTTTTCTTCTTCCTTTCTTACTTAGAGAAAGATTTAGGAAACTTCACATGATTTGAATTTCCTACATTTTCAAAATGCTAAATGTTTTTTTAAAAATCTCGTACGTTACATTTTGTTTCTTTCTTCTTCTCATTACACCCCCACCCCTTTACACACACACGTTTTTCTTTCTCCTCTCTCATTGTCTCTCACTGGTGAGAGAATTGCGATCATTAAACAATAATAAGACTATATTCCAATAAGTGGAAAGTTGTGGTTGATGTAGGTTTTGACTTCCTCATTTAGACATTTGTATAGGCCCTATCATGTATTGCAAGAAACGCGTAAGCATGCAGACAAAAGCAGGAACAAGACCTTTTCTTTTTCAATTCTGTGCTCTGTCAAGAAAATTGTACATTTGGAATGTCACAAATATAAATAGACCTCAGCATTCTGTGTGTTAGTGGGATCATTCATGCAGACCAGCCTAAGAGTTAGCCTTAGATAGTGAATAAGGGTTCACTTGCAATGCTGTGCTATAGTTTCTTGGGATAGGAATCAAGCTATAACGCCAAGCTTGACGTAAAAAAAGACTACACACCAAAACTTGACCACATGAATATTACTTTCTTCTATTTTAATTTATTCTACTTTAAAAAATGAAATGGAGAAGACTTTCATTTAAAATGTAGTTACAAGCTTGGGTAATATTAAGTATAACTTTGTTGACATAATTATCACAGGGCCGATTAGAGAATCTAGAAAGGCTAGGTGAAGCCAACAGCTCACCATATGCTGACAAGGAAAATTTGAACGTAACTGTGTGAAAATGACGATGCATGCTAGCTTACCGAAGTAGTTGGATTTGATATGAAATTGATATGAAATTCTACAAATAAAGACCTCTCGCAACATACCATTCTTAGAACTGATGATAACGGTGAGTCATTTGGCTTTCATTATTATTATATTTATTATTATTATTATTATTATTATTATTATTATTATTATTATTATTATTATTATTATTATTATTATTATTATTGTAGTTGTTGTTTTTGTTTCTGTTATTCCTACTGCTGCTTCTGCTTCTGCTGCTGCTTCTGTTGTTCTTTTTGTTCTTAGAAAAATATTTCTTTTCATTCGTACTGTAAAAGTTGAGTAATTCAACCGACAATGCAAGAACCCCTATATTTCTAGATCCAGATCTATTCTGGTTATTTTATGTCATTCGATGACAAAACGAGAAACTGCTACGAAGACTGTAGATCTCTTCCACCTTCTATCACAACAGTTATGAAGTGGAAGTTTACAACTTTGGTCTGTGAATGCAATAATGGCCTACTATTCTCTGGCTGCAAAGCATTTTATCAATTGTTATCTATGTATC
The DNA here is from genome assembly GCA_033675545.1 of Elysia crispata. Lineage (NCBI taxonomy): Eukaryota > Metazoa > Mollusca > Gastropoda > Plakobranchidae > Elysia > Elysia crispata. The sequence goes on from JAWDGP010005882.1 coordinate 185,760, forward strand.
GCACGCAAATCCATTTTGTTATCAGAACGTAACAAAAGTTGCACACAATACGTTTTTTATTTGTAGGCCTGCTCTTACACTCTTACTAAACCTAATGTGGGCGAAACAAAAGGAACTTTCGTTCTGCTAATTTATGTTCCTTTCGAGTGCCTACTACTCAATCTTTTTTTTTTTTTTTTTTTTGTTTCGTTTTGTTATTTTTATTTAATTGTTTGCTTTTTTTTAAACTGATAGCAATTTTGTATGACTTCAGCTATCCTAAAGCATGGCACAGAAAACATTCGAAAGAAGCTGAACTACTCGCTGATGAAAAAACACATCGTTATTCTTGAATCACTGAACACGCGTCAAAGCAAAGAAATGCTGTAGCGAAATTTTTTTGACGATGGAAAATTCAGGAGAGAGGGCGCAAAGATTGGAACTGAAAGTGTAGATTTATTGCATGATTATGTACAGATTAAATTTAAATACATGTAATTTTAAGTGCACACGGCTTAGAAGATTGATAGAAGATCTTTACGGGCTTGGCAGAACATAATACAGTAGTCTCATGATAAAAACACGCCAGATAAACGCATGCTTCGGCTAAATACACGCTGTAGCGGTCTGGCGGATTTTTTACCGATATGTAATCGGTATACTCTAAACACACGCTACAACGCCTAAGCGCATGCTTTGAAATCGGTGGTGATTACCACTAATTTGCGGTGATTACCAGTAAAATGGAAGAGATAGCCATACATTAATCGCTTTCAATTATCACAAGGCAAAGAGTTATCTCATTGCTTGCAGCCGTGCAAGCATTTGCGCTGTAGCATACACAAAAAAATGAAAGGGTAGCAAGAGATGAACAGGATATGAAATAACCCTGTACGCAAAATTAGTGTTCTTCGATCAGCGTTTTTTTTGTTGTTGTTGTTGTTTTTTTTTTTGTGTGTGTTTTTTTTGTTTAAGATTCCAATGCAGGACTACTTTTGATCGACGTAAAAGATCTGAAACAGTAAATATTTCTACTCATAAGATCTATCATCTAGTAACTGATGTTTTTTTTTTTTTTTTTTTTTTTTTTTTTTTTTTTGGGGGGGGGGGGGGGTTTAATAAAGACACGCTTCTCCTAAACTCACACTATTGAAGCCTCCGAAAGACACGGCTTGTGTAACTAGTTTTAAAACATGACAACGCTCTGTGCGTCTACAGGCACTTTAGGCCTATTGTCTTCAACTAACTAAATGGAGAATTAATATCACATCAAGTATACTCATTGTCGAGTATGTGGGTCAGGGTTCAGACAGTTTCTCAGATGGACTTGGAGGGGAAAAAAAAGCATCCCGAAGCAGTGCATCATTTTTAAAAAGATTCGAAACCTTTTTCATATCGATGTGACACGAGACACACTCATACACTCTAATGCACTCAATATCCGCAAAGCCATTTCACACACCAGACCCATAGATAAATATTAAGTAGGAACAATGAAAGGAATGAAGGTTGAGTACATGAACTTTTACAGCCAATGCTATCAAGGTTGTGTTTCCAAAATTACATTTTTCTTGAGCACCAGTGTTTGTACCCAGTGTATTTTTAGATAGACCTTTGGAGTGGGTCTCCACGGGGAGCAGGGAGCCGAGTCGGTGTATTCCTTCACAAGGACGCTAGAAAATCAAGCCCAAATCAGTCTAGCGGAGGACAGGCTCAAAGTGAATGAAAAATCATGTGTGGCCTCAAACTCTCCAACCCTTAAGTGTTTACTTTCAGGCACGCTCAAGTGGAAAGAAAAAAACAACTGACAAGATAAAAGTCACTTGATAATTAAGCCTGAAAGAAAGAGGTCTACAGCTCAAATATATGCATGTCCCAAGAACACAGCTTTAAATTAAGTCAAACTTTCACAATATGTGAATGCTAGTTGAATGGTTACAATGAAAGACATTATAAAGTAGAGTGTGTTTCACCCCATGTCTGTAACTAAAACTCTAAATCACCAGTTAAACCCCTACTTATGTGTTCGAAAGTTGAATGGGGGGAAAGATGTATTATCCTCAAGGGGGTAGCTCGATAGAATTATCTTCACTCCAAATCTTTTGGCCTCTTTGTATAATAGAACTGCCTCTAGTAAGGTAGAAATAATGCTCAATGGCTGCTCTCCAAGCCACTTTTCTAGCACAATTCTATCATCAAAATGGTACTCATCCACACAAGGTTATGGCATACGTCCTGGCCTGGGTATAACCATGCTCTTCGTCCACCAGTCTGCGCCAGCGGAGATTTTTTTTATCCATGCACGCAAGAGCGTTTACCGGGGGTATTTTTCATTATGACTGGAGACATTTCTAGCAGATAACAAACACGGTCTGTACTGTACAGTTGCGTTGCCAGTAAACTGATACTGCTTGGTCACCACCCCCAAAAAAGGCCATTATCAATAATTATTAGTAATAGTTAAAAAATAAAAACATCAAAACAGCACGAACTATTGAATTTTATCTTGTCTGATTCGCGAAAATCGAATACTAGAGAAGAGATAACATCGTTGAGGTCCTGCCCTTTTCTTGGATATTTTGAGTCTGCACAAGGCATCAAAATTAAACAAAAAAAAAGCTTGGTTCGTATGTTTCATCTTTACCAGCTCCTGACGTTTAAGATGAAATCATCTTTTCTGTTCTTTCACCACGCTCCGCGGAGATTACTCATTTTTAACACAAATGTGTCCATGTTTGGCATTCAGGTAGAAGGTTTTTAAAAATTTGTAAACTCTTCGTGCTCTTCTCTCTCTTTATTTTGTTTGAATTATCTTTACTTTTAACCTTCTAAAGGCCTTTTTTACATTTATTAATTCAATTAGACCAGGAAGCCATCTTCAAAACAATAATCATTAATGTTTATATTTAGAATAATGAAAAAAAATCAGTAAATTTACCAATTTAATCAATACCTAATGAATTATGACGTTTAATAGGCATACATATGGGTCTTTGTTTCCCAAGATTTGATCCCTCCCCTAGTGCACTTTCTTCATTTCTTATGATGCTTGCGTCTTAATGTGCTTTAGATAACCTTTAAAATGACATCCTTTTAAAGTCTCTAGCTTTTAAATTGCACCTACCATGATTTTTCAAACGTAATGAAAATTTTAGAAATTCGTCGAAAATACGCTCAGAAGTGAGGCTTCGCGAGCCACCACACTGTCATGGTTCACTGAACTTTTCCCATGATATCATAATGCATAAATTACTGGTGAGGCAGGCAGACTAAGTGGCGCTCTATAAACTGCCTTGAAGACCCTGCGCTTATCCGGAAACCACTGCATTGTTGCTGTTGTTGTTGTTGTTGTTGTTGTTGTTGTTGTTGTTGTTGTGGTTGTTGTTGTTATTGTTGTTGTTATTATTATTGTAAGATATATGTCTACAGCCTGCCGACCGAAAATTTTAATGTTCTGTTTCAATAATTAATGGTCTAGAACTCTGTGAAATGTGAGATCTTCAATGAAATGAAGAGCAGTTCAGGATATCGGTCTAAAGCCTTCATACACACATCGTGGTAATTCTAGATTCCTTAATTTAACTTTTCATACTCATAGATCTTCTTCTATTCTCAGAAAAGTATGATATATCATTTAAAGGATCAAATAGAATGCTTTCGAATATAAAGTCAGTAATAAAATCAAGTACTTTTCAATGTTTGTAGGCTTGGTTTACCAAATAACAATTATTTCCACCGAGTGTCCGGAACCTTGCGATATAGAAATCTGGAATTCAGTTTTGCCTGCAGTGTATAGTGGTTAATGAATATAAGTGACAAAAGTGAAGTCCATAAGACCATGGTTATTTCTTCTTACTGGAGCTTAAAGATCTTGAATTCTTCTTACTTGAAGTGGTTTTTTTTTCTTTTTTTTTTTAGCTTTGCGCTAATGCATTATGTATTATTACAAAAATGGTCAAGGAAACCACTTAAAATTCTTTTCCATTGCGATACAACTAGGAATTATTACATATCCCTCCTGATGTCAAACATACTTATGAATGAAAAAATACGTCTTTGTATCATTTCACCAGCATCTTGGGCATCATCATAATCATCATCATCATCATCATCATCATCATTATCATATTATTATTATTATTATTATTATTATTATTATTATTATTATTATTATTATTATTATTATTATTATTATTATTATTATTACGCGCGAATGATAAATTTCGCAAATCCCTTTTCAAAACTATTGCTTTTCTCTGGTCTGGCAAGCCATAGATCATCAGACGTGGTGGAATGATACTGTAACTTATAATTATATTCTTTGATTTACCTTGAATTGATAATATAATCGTTACTTTATTATACATCTTTTTTTTTTCTTTTGTTTAAAACACATTTTCATTATATTTTCCTCATAGATGCTGTAAAACGTCAGGGAAGTTGCTAACATAATTACTGCTTCGGACTATGTCAGACCTGCAAGAAAAGGACGATATCGTGATAATAAGCGATGAGGAGGACAGTTTCGACAGAATAGTTAGTAGCACCACTCCTTTATGCTGCAATATCATTTAGAATTTGGAAACTCAGCATTACTAGATCTATATTGTTTTAAATATTGCTTATTCTAATTTAGGGATTAAGCAACGAAAGAGAATTTTAAGAAAATGTCTCCTTATTTTACGTGAACATTTGTAGATTGATAAAAGATTTAAAATATTCAGGTATTGCTCAAATGCGTCGAAATTGTTTTTAAAAGAAAAATAACTTTAAGCTAGAGATCGTTTTTGGTCTTCATGTATTTATTCCATAGAGTGATCAGCAGAAACAAAAATACTGTAACGTTAATTTAATTATTTCCACTTACATTCAAATATTCCTTTTGCTGTGAAAGTCTAAAAAAATTAAATTATTTCAGCACTGTTAAGCCAAATACATGGCTTATCAATATGATACATGTAATACATTTCAAAGTCATGGGTATCTATGTAAACCACCCTGGTTGAAATTATCTTTACACTAAAGTGATTTCTGGAGTCAATACAATACTGTTATAATTGCTTTCCTCTGCAATTTGCTTTAATCAGTAACGTATTTCCTGTAAAATGATGCAATGAATAAAATGATAATGGGGAAAAAATAGAATGAAAAAAAAAAAAAAGAAAATCGCATGCAAATCAGAACAGATATTCATTACAACAAAGATGAAGTCAGGGCTATCCTGGACAGCCGTGACTTTATCTTTGAAGAAATAGGAGGAGGAGGAGAAGAGAGAGAGGAGGAGAATAGATGCAAAAAAGAAGAAGAAGAAGAAGAAGAAGGAAAGGAGGAGTAGCAGGAAGAAATAGAGAAGGAGGAGAAAAGGGAGAAGAAGAAAAAATAGAAGAAGATAACGTCATTAACGTCATGATATATATATATATATATATATATATATATATATATATATATATATATATATATATATATATTATTATCTAGACGCGAAATCTAAAATGAGATTCACATATTTTATAAAGATTTATTCTGGTCCGTTTCAGCTGTCTGGTCCGATGTATTTTCCGAATAAGACTTTTGTGGGGCGAAAGCTTTTTATTTACCCGTGTATTGTTTTCAAGCAACTCTTTCGCTCCGCACAGAATGGAATGTTCTGTTCTTACAATGTGCATTGAGTATTTACCTCACGCTAGTTAGCAATGATCACCGGAACTAATGATTTCCGGTATGTGGTTAGCAGAGGCCTTTAGTGGTCCCGTTTCTTTCTTATCATCTTTTGACCTGTCGTCCGTTTTGCTTTTCACATCTTCCATGCCCTGCCATGGCCACAGTTGTGCATTGGGCTTGTATTATAAATTATCATTCTATCAATTGCTCTTTGAGCAATGAAAAGATTGTACAGTCCTTTAAAACCGCTTTTACGACCACCGTTTAGGTGGTCCTTGTTCTTCCCCCCCCCCCTCTCTCTCTCTCTCTCTCTCTCTCTCTCTCTCTCTCTCTCTCTCTCTCTCTCTCTCTCTCTCTCTCTCTCTCTCTCCCTCTCTCTTTCTCTTTCTCTTTCTCTCTCCCTCTCTCTCCCACACACACACACACACACACTATCTCTTTCCGTTGGAAAAACGGAATCTAAACGGTGGCGCAATTTCAGCTGCCGATATTGCTTCCTTCATATCCTGCTTATTTTTTTAAAAGCGATTATACTATCAATTTCTATTTAAAGCTTGGCGGCCTTTTCCGTTCACAAAAAATTGTTAGGTTTCTCTTTCCTGCATAAATTACCTACAACTATTTGAACAAACTATTACCTTTATAATTATGAAGTTGCATTATCATTGTTATTTTCAAATCATTAATTCTGTTAAAATGTTTCTCACAACCTACTAGTTGAAGTAATTATTATCATTCTCAGGTTTCTAAACGCCCGGCTTTGGATTTATTCACGAACGTCCCTCATCTGACCTTCAGTTTGTCTTCCACCGTTCATTGCGAGGATAGGAGTTCATGTTTTTCAACAAAGGAGCTTCCAGAACTTTCCGCTCCACCTTATCATGAAGAATCTGTCACGAAGGGCAGTGGGCAACTTGTCGCAGAAAGACTGAACCCCAGTACCAAGAATATATCCATTTTCAAGCGATTAATCATTCCACTTGTGAGATGTGACCAGGACATTTCACTTCAAAATGACGGGACACCTTTGAAAATGTTAAAACTTGAGCCTCATTTAGGATACACCAAACCTATGAATATAAAAAAGAAAACCTTTGGAAAATGCAAAAAAACTGAAAAAGCTTTTTTGCATGACAAAGGGAGACAGAAGCAAGTTCAAGACAGCAAAGTTTTGGAAGGGGAAGCCACAACACAGGAAATGTGTTCTGAGACATGCTACGGGGATGGAAGTCGAATTTCCAATAAGCAGGTTCCGCCACGGAAAAGAATATGTGAAGAGCGCCAGGCTGTGTCATCTCCCCTTGAATATAAAGCCACACTCGTCAATTTTCACCAACCATCGCCAACTCGCAAGAACTTGCCGACTTCAAGGATTAGCTATCACAGGCAAGCGTTTTCATCTCCTTTAAAAGTTCATTCGCACATACAACCGGAAATAAACCCTGCCTCGTACATAAAACTTTCGGAACATTGCATCCATTCTGCAAACATTATCGGCCATGATCCCAAAAATATTGTTAAAATATTTCATAGAACGGTGAAAAGGAAGACTGAATTCGATATGCATATCGAGGAATCTAACAATCTAGCTTTTTTAAACCAGGTGATGAATTTCGAGAGAAACACAATTTTCGGTCGTTGTTGGCACGTCTATGTGCCAAATTGTCACTTTGAAAGATCAAAGAAAGAATTTACAGAGTACCACGAAGCTTTTATTGAGGCAGCCCTCGAGGATGAGGAGAATCCTGTCGGAGAAGCGCTTTCGCTTCTGAAAGACTTTCAATCAAAACGCTGCCCAACACTACAGTCCATATCAAAGATAATCACTGCATGGAAAAAAAATACTCCTCGCTCTATAGAACTAGACACATACTTTGTTTGCATGATGGTACAGATCTTGGAGAATTACCCTGAAGTAGCCAAGTCATACATCGATGAAAGTCTATTGAGTCATATTTCAAAGAACAACTCGGACCAGTCAGAATGTAACCTGATCATGGCTGCCATTGAGCTTGACTTCTTCACAAGAACACTTTGTGACACATTCTCTTTTAGACGCTCCATTGTTTACTCCTCCTTGTCCTTGAGTAAAAACAGGAAACAAATTGAAGGAATCGTAGAATTACTCAAGGTCAATATCAAAACGTCCACAGAAGCGTCAAATGATAACGATAAACTCGAAAATGTTCCTTCTTTTAACGAAAGAAAGATTTTAGCTACAGGTTTGCAATCCAAATCGCATTCCTCTTGCAGTTCCTTACTCGAGAAAAAAGCCAAGGACGCCCTATCAGTTTATCCTGCCCCAGTCATTCCAGAATGGAAAAAGGCCGTGAGGATGAAGGTAGAGAGTAAAGATATCGATAAAGCTTTGAGAGGTCTGAAAAAGATTTCGAAGACTATGATAAGAGAAAATCTTGCCGCTTGTTCTGAGGCCTCTCAAGCAACACAAGAGCTTTTAAGTTTGGCAACTGCTAAAGATGAAAGTATCGTGGGTGAAAACTTCCTTGCCTCCGATGATTTGCTCTCTGCAGAAAACAAAGCAAAACCTTTGGAGACTGGCGGCGTAGCAACGGTGGATGTCAAGACAGCTGTGGCGCAAATAAATGTTCGTGACGATGCATCAGACACGAAAGAGGACAGATACTCGAGAGGAAGGACCAATCCCATTGAGTTGTCTTCAAACAATCCTACCACGGACAGCATCTCTATACTGGACAAGATAGCCCTAGACTTTCCCCAGCTTCACTCTGATGCAGTTCCACCTGACTGCATTACAGGGTGTAAGAATATGGATGCAATAAACAAGAAAAATGTGGATGTCGATAAAGCTTTCAGACAGTTAAATCAGATTTCCAATAACATGGATGGAGAAGACGTTTGTGTATATAAATCCACATATTCGCCAAAGGAAGATATAGAAAACGCACACGCTGAAGATGCGGAAATTGGCATGCAGCAACACCACCATAAGCCTAGCTTTGATCTCTCCACTGTCATTTGCCGTGCAAGAGATAAACCCGAAGACTGCAAGCAGCCTGAGAGAATGTTAGATGAAGGAGATCAGGCTCCCTCTTTATCCTCTGTAGTAACCAACGTCTTCTTTCATCAGCGACTTTTAGCGCTGGCGCTAGAAAGTAACATTTCGGAAGAGGTAACCGGTATTCTGCCTATGCACTGGTCTTTTCTTTAATTTTTTTGAATAATACACATGGCCGACAGTCAGGCAAATATCTTGTTTAGGAAGTACAAAATCAGAAAAGGGCTCAACTTTAAGATTCAAGGAGCTCAAATAAATTAACATAAGTCTAAATCACTTACTATATTCTTCTGTAGCGAATAATAGTAAGTGATCTAGACTTTTGTTATATATATATATATATATATATATATATATATATATATATCGGTAGACAGATAGAGCGAGAGTGGGAGAATGTGTGTGTGAGAGAGAGAGAGAGAGAGAGAGAGAGAGAGAGAGAGAGAGACAGACAGACAGACAGACAGACAGACAGAGACAGACAGAGACAGAGAGAGAGACAGACAGACAGACAGACAGACAGACAGACAGGCAGACAGAGACAGAGAGAGAGAGAGACACAGAGAGAGACAGAGAGAGAGAGAGAGAGAGAGAGAGAGAGAGAGAGAGAGAGAGAGAGAGAGAGAGAGAGAGAGAGAGAGAGAAGCAGAGACACTGAAACAGAATGACGCAGAGAGGCAGGAAGTGGCAGTCATACAGGTAAATACCATACGACTTCGTGGGTGACAATAACTTTTGTGTCGAAACATCTTTGGCAAAAAAATAATAAAAAGTCATAGGCACACAATCTGCTTGTGATATGGTGAAGGTCTTTGCGAGTTATATCCTAGCATGAAAAACAAGGATATTGACGATCAAAATACACTTTGAAGAGAAAAGAGCAATTTAAACCCTTAGTACATACAGATTATTTTTATTTCTTAGAAAAATAAAAAGTTCGTTGCCCACATAAGTTTAAACTAAACTAATACTAAAAAAAAATTTTAAGAAATCATACCTGAATCTTTCTATGGATCTTGTTTTCAGCATAAGAATTTCTCTCGTTTCAGGTTTGTTTCTATCAACTGCTACTTTTTATTCTTTTTTATTCTCAAGCTATACCATTGTATGTTTTTAGAATGGACCTTTCTCCATCTCATAAGATGATTTCTTTTACGTTTGACAAACATGCAAACATAAAAATCTGAAATTTGAAATTTTTATTAGCAAGGCGTTTCCAAAATAATGATAAAAAAGTAGCAAAAATATGCTTGAAATTGAGTTTAAAAAGAAACTCTTAAATAATTGAGAGCCCAGAGTTCAGCAAAAACGCACCGATAAAGGAAATTCATTCATGTATACGTTGGAGAAAAAGTTATTGATTCTTTATGATGAATAAACGATGGTTCTACAAATAAAAAAATACGTTTTTCTCGCGTGCAGGTTATGGTGATCGATCAGATGGCAGATCTACTAGTCCAGGTCTACCTTGGGGCCAACTGCATGCCGCAGCGCCAACTTCTCCTGGGCAGCGTAGCGTCAGCCCCTCTCACTTATATCCTGGCCAAGCGCTTGCTCACCAACAAGGGTTACCTGCACAAGCATCACTGTGAGTCCTCTTTATCAGAGGAGGCTGAACATATCCGATCAGAAGGCTCCTGGAATGAGGATCTGTGGAGCTTAAGCTTTGAGAATGAATCGGAGGTATTGTAATAAATTTAAATAAAGTAAACAAAAAAGTTGTATAAAAAATAATATCGTTCTTTTCATAACTGACCACAGCCGTTCAGCAATGTGTGGAACTCTTATAGACCAATTTTTTTTCCGACAAACTTTTGAAAGAATATTCTGAAAATTTGCATTATTCTATATAATGACGACTAGTGGTTGGTTGTTCAAACGGTATGCTACGAACATTTCTCCACTTGCATGACATGGTCTTCACATTCAAAAAGAAAGACGGAGCCATTTCAACGTATTTCAGCTTAAATTTTGTTTTTCTTGTCGAAAGATTTGGTGACAGTCTTAAGGTCGTAATTTTTTTAAGAGGGGGGGTTGTTTTTGATTTGCCACATTAAAAAATTGTTATAGGAAATGTCCTTTTCCAACAAAGCCATTCAGTCATTTATGAAGCATTATGTTGTTGTTCTCATTTTTCAATAAAAAAAAAAAAAAAAAAAAAAAAAAAATATATATATATATATATATATATATATATATATATATATATATATATATATATATATCATGATACGAAGCAATAACCAACACTAACAGGAGGGTCGATAGGAGCTTGCAGTCTTTGAAACATATGACCACTCATTTTGATATTAGTCGAAAATGATTAGTAAATGAGCTGGCTCGCTCTACCAGGCAGTTATCTTCTGCCCCATTGGCGGCCACTAAGCTTTGACCTTTTATAGCTGGGTCTATGTGTCCGCTTTCAGCCTTAATATATTAACTCTTGTTTCCTCCAAATATACACTATATGGTAAAATTTCGTCACTTTCCTTTTAATGTCAATTCAATATTTGCTTTCTGTAAGAACTAAGGCTTTTTAGACATTACATTTTTCTACATTTTATTTTCAGCCAAGTAAAAAATTTTCTGTCTTTTTGGCAATTGTTAAGTAGAATTTTAACTCTTTGAAAACTAATTTTAAGGTGATTCTTTTTCTGGTAACTATTTCAGTTTCACCAAAAAAGTGCTATCCTACGACGCATAGCATCTTTATTAAAACTATCAACATAGTTATTTTGGCCAACTAGCTCATGATTATTTTGATATCGATTATCGTTTTCATTTGCCATCATGAAACCGTTTTGGTTTAAAACCCACGCGAGTGGTGTTTTTTTCGTATTTGAAGATGTACTCGATTTGCCTAAATCTTCAAATGTCTTTAGTTCCAAAGAGCAATATTTAGGAATGTTACAAAAGCTGATCTAATTTTAATTGGGAAAATAATTATTAATCAATGAAAATAGATCTCGATTAGTTCAACTTCATTGGTACAAGACAGAAGATATTTTTCGCACAATAAAATTTCGCATTAACATTTGTGAAAACTATGTCAGGAAAGTGTAAACTGCCATGACCAAATAAAGGCTGAATGTAAGAAAAATGGTGAGCTCATTTTGAAAAATCAAAATCTGCTTATCTACACCTTTTTACATTCATTACGATGTAAGATTCAACAAGAAGGCAGCTATGAATTCTCGCAGGGCTGTGCATCTTTAGGCACTTTTTGCAGGAATTCCATAAACATTTAAAATGTTCTATATAATACATTAACTGATTCTTTATATTTCATATTGTTGACACATTGTTGACCCATACAATATTTTGTTCTTTCTTAATCTTGAAGATTTTAAAGCGCTTTTTGGAAGGTATGAAATTCCACAAAGAGTGCCTAAAGGCTAACATTGCGGGAGTTCATAGCTGTCCAATCTAGATGTAATAGATGTATAAAACGGTAGGCTATACTTGTGAAATAGCTCGCCCTTTTACCTTTCTTTCTAAATTGTAGCTTTATTTGATGGAGATTTTGCATTCTTTATGTTTGGTGTTGTTGATGTTGTTGTTTTTTGCTTTTCTTGTCGTTGTCACTGCATGATTTGATAAATTACGGTACCTGACTCTTTAGCATTTATTATGCCCATTTTTTAACGTCAGTTATTTTATTATTATTATTATTATTATTATTATTATTATTATTATTATTATTATTATTATTATTATTATTATTATTATTATTATTATTATTATTATTATTATTATTATTATTATTATTATTATTATTATTATTATTATTATTATTATTATTATTATTATTATTATTATTATTATTATTATTATTATCATCATCATCATTATTATCATTATTTGTTTTTGTGAACATTGCAGATTGCGTATGTTTATTATATATACTTTTCTCTTTCCTGCACGGCCAGTTTCACAAGTTTTATACATCCGAGCAACAAGAAGAATTCGCTCTGCTTCTATATTATGCTGTTTGGGGAGCACTTGAAACATCCAAATGTGAGACGTTATTCTGTGCTGATTATAATTATGTATTTTTTTAATAACTACGTAACGGGCTAAGAATTTTTTTAAGGCGAATAGTTACATTAGATATGCTGTGCTTTATATGCATTTGAAATAACGACTAATATAACGACAAACTTTAAAAACCATAACTTAAGTGTGGTGTCTCATTTCATAGTAATTATCTGTGGTAGCATTAATGCTCGAGGGAAATGGATTGTACAAATTTACATATTCACAAAAAAAAAAAAAAAATAATTATAAAATAAATAAATAATGAAAAAAAAATGTAACTGGCGCTACGCCAATGGAAGAAATTAAGGGAACTCTAGTAAATCTTGTCGGACAATAATTTTGCGTCTATTTATTCTGTTTTATGTACTATAGCTGCTTTTTTACCACAATTATTACTGTTTGTAATGATAATGATGCTCTTTATATACACATATATATGTAGAGAGAGAGAGAGAGAGAGAGAGAGAGAGAGAGAGAGAGAGAGAGAGAGAGAGAGAGAGAGAGAGAGAGAGAGAGAGAGAGAGAGAGAGAGAGAGAGAGAGAGGAGTAATATTTTATATTAATATAAAAGGTCGCATTTAACCTTTACATTACTGGCGTTCTACCATCAGATAACATGCTGAGTCGCAGACGGGATCGCCTCTTGAACTTTGGCTTGTCCCCACCGTGCCTGCCCCACTATCTCGCACAATGTGCGGAGCGTGTTACCACCATGGCCAAAGTGATGCATGCGCATGCCGGAACACTCTCACATCAGTATCTCAGTTTGACTTACTGTTTGCTTCAAGCTGTCTCGATAAGCTAGCCGAGGCTGTGAAAACAATACATATATGTCATACTTATCAAACGGATTAAACGTTTACATTATAATTAACATTTATTAAGAAGATATTTTATTCTTCTCTCATTCATAGTTATACCACACTTATCATTGAAAAGATCCTTGAAAATAATCTATCAATGATTTCGTGATCTTTCTTTCTTTGTTTCTTTCATTTTTTTTTTTTTTTTTTTTTTGGCTGTTGAAATGCTCAAAAAATTAATTTAGTGGGATACATTCTAAGTACTGTATGATGGTTTTATCGCATGCTAAAAATATAAATTGCAAAACTTACGAACCAAAAATTTTCAGTGTCCCATCTTGAATTGATACTGGTTTGTTTTCATACTACGTAGTGACAAATCTTATAAATCAGGTTTTGATGATTCTTGGTTTCTGAAAATTAATTTCCAAGATTTTTGTCAGAACTAAGTAAATTAGAGAATCGAAACATTACAGCCTTAATGAAATAGAGAGAAGATCAGAATCGATGCGTTTCATGCGAAATTCTCTATCCAAACATGGCCAGCCGCTCATACGACTCATTTGTTTTAAAATCATTAGTTTAGTTTTAAAAAGTTCATTCCCAAGCCTGGTTCCGGGAATGTTGGCACCCGCGTGTTTCCTCCAGAATCGTCCACACAAGAAATGTTTATGACATTTAAAATACAAGCGGGAAACCCCATTCTACGAATGGGACCATGGTGTCAATTTGCCGGGGCTGGGGTGCGTCTGTGTATTAAATAAGCTTAATGGTCTTGACATGTATCCTTTTACTTAAATGATCCAGATATATGCTTCCACCAACCCATCTTTACCTAGATTTTAGATAGCTCGACAATTCTTATTCTAACCACAAAATTTAGATAAAGAACTTAAATTCTTTTGGAATAAAGGGATTCTATACTTTCCCAATATGCTTTTAGATCCTTTTAAACGCTTTGAATTTTCGTATTATTTGCATAAAAGTGCACTGCCTTGCGGGAATTCTTAGCCGCGCAGTTTTTCAAACCTACATAAAAGTCCTAAATGAGTAAAATCTAGATTTTTTTAGTTGTAGATCTTAATCTAAAGATTTGAGTCTAAATGCTGTAAATATCTAGACCCTAGAATCTACATTGAAGCAACCTTCTTAAATTCTTTACTTAGATCTTAAACTATTCCAGACGGTTTTAGATCTGCCGCCGCCTACAATTAATGAGTACTTTCATTTTCATTCCTGCCATCTCTGCCCAGCTGCGCTTACAGGAAATAGTTCGCACATTCGTCTTTTTCTTTCAAGAAAATACTAATCACATTTTTGCCTTTAATTCTCGACAAATACTATTTTGGTGAAAAATAACATTGCCACTCCAATCTTTCGCGCAATTTACAATTTCATGCCAAATTTGTCGTTCCTAGGTGGTCTAGAAATGCTCGGTTAGATGGTCCTCATTTTTTGCCTGGCTCCATTATATAATATATAGATGCCTTGTTCGCTTTAGGAATCAAATAGACCTTTTAAGCATTTCATGAACTGATTGAAAAACAGCCCGATGGTAGTTCCGCGGTAGTTTACGTAGAGTTATGCTTCTTGACAAAAGACATGTACTGTGTCCAATTGGGAGCATGATTAATTTAACAGCAGGACATTCATAGTACTTCAAATGTCATTTATTTTCAATTCGCTGGTTTTGTACTTTTTTTTTTTTCAGACTTAAATTGGGTGTGCCGTAAATATTGGAGGTAGCGACTGCGCTTTCGAACGTTGTTGAATCTTCAATGCAGCCGCTCTTATGCTTAATTTGTTCACAAA
This sequence comes from Elysia crispata, assembly GCA_033675545.1. Classification (NCBI taxonomy): domain Eukaryota; kingdom Metazoa; phylum Mollusca; class Gastropoda; family Plakobranchidae; genus Elysia; species Elysia crispata. The sequence continues at coordinate 201,093 of JAWDGP010005882.1, forward strand.
AGTTATATATCTTAGCAGAAAATAACTCTCAAATATGGGTACGTAGATTTACATTTGATTCTAAGTACATCTGTTTTATTTAAAAAAAAAACAGAAAACAAAACCAAGTGGTCTTTTGCCGAGCAAAGCCACACTACGATTTTTAAGCAAATACGAAAGCGAAACGGAGAAAAATTACTTTGTGAACAAAAGTCAATAGTAATAAGAGCGCTTTGACAAGCTAAACGGTTCTTAAAACGATCTGTATAAGTTGAAGATCGTTATTAAGAGGATTGAGATTCTCTTTTGTTGAATTAGATGTCATTGAGTGGAAAAAGGCGCATTATGCAAAAATAAACCATAATTATAAAATTGTGGTTAACATTTTAATTCATTTATTGACATTTAAAATTGACCATATAACTGCCTTTGCGGTATTGAGTCCCATTTCACCCGTTTCTCATCATGCGCGGAACCATCTCCTGCTTAATGGGTCCTGAAAGGATATACACATGTATAGTCTTGTTGGGAAAGACTTGGCGTAAGCCGGAAGACCAAATTAAGCTCTTAGGCCTACTCTTTGGTTTACGGGGTAGCAAACATATCGCTGAGTCGATAGATTAAGGTCGATCTTATTTATCGCCGAGAAAGATCTAAGTCTAGGTGTCGCATAAGTGCCTTTTTGAGCCCGTATGGTCATCAGAACTGTTCCAGTCTGGGTCACTGAACAGATTTTTTACTCATATAAAGACACACACACACACACTCGAAACTCACCGATCTACATATACTAGTTCTTCAAAAATATGATTTATAATTGTCGGACATGGCAAAACAAAAATCGCCTGCAAAATCAAATTTCTCTTCATTTCGAATAGACAAAGAACGGGGGAACTACACTTGTACAGAAATGCAAGGGACTTTGGCCTTCATGCCGCTTTTAAGTGAATACATCAACTGTATCCCGACGTAAGATGGACATAACAATTCATGAGGGAAAGACAGAAATTCTATGGATAAACTATTATTAAAATCTTTGTGCAGTTTCTAATCTTCCCTTTCAAACATTGGTAGTATGTAACATTGTTTCTCACAAAAGAAACATACATTTTCAAAGTTATCGAGAAATGACGAATGCTTATGAAAGTTAAGTCTGTCATATGGGTGGTTGAATGTACTCTATATGCCTTGAGGTGAAAATGCCTCTTGACGACAGACTTTCTGTATTTATCCTTGTAATATTCACTTTGAGCAAAAAGTCTAAGGTCGATACTTGAACAGACTGCAGACATATCTCACCCGCAGTTGCGGAGTTGCTTTGCTCCAACAGTTAACACTGCTTAATTCACCTCTGTTATCGGTCTGGGCGATTCTCGGCGGTTGTTGAGGTAACTGATCTGACATATGGATTCGGATATTTTTTTCACCGTTTTTCTGTTGATCGGAGCACTAAAAGTTAATCTAATGGTGCAGTTGAGAACGTTTTAAGGGTTTTGTTTTAACCATAACAAGTTATCATTTTCATATCGTTCTGCCATGTGCTGCTTGCATGTTACTCGTGTGATTAAGTCACTTGCGAGCATGCGGCAAGCTGCTAGTACTCTTTAATCGCAGTATAACAGTATAACATCTTAAATTATGTATAAAGAATGTACTTTAGTCGCAGCATGGGGACTTTAAGTGCTGCTCTTTTTTTTTTTTTATGATCTTACATCGGGCTTTAATAACATTTTATTTTCGTTGCCACGTGATTTTCGTAAAGTAATCTCAAAATAGAGATCTATAGACTAACATTGAAATGCTTGGTGGATGGTTTTCTTTTTCTTGTCGAAGGTTAAGCCAGGGCTTGTTAGCACAAATTTTCCAAAGTGTTGAGGTAGTTCAGTACATCACACTCATTTCGTTGATATCGTCCAGATTGAAAGATATGATTCAATCGAGGTCCATCTCAATCTAATGTTCTATACTTTAAAAGGCAACTTCGATTTCTTTCTCCGCTTTCTACTCCAAAAATTTTACATATATATGTTTGAGTATAAAATCTGAATCTCGAGTTTAGACCAAGAGCTTCTAGAGAGGATGGATAAAAGATGTCTAATTTTTGTATCATCCTTTAATTAGTAGAGTAAAAGTAACTGAAATTAAATGAAAACATGAACATTTTACTTTTGTATTGTGCATGCAACACGCATTCGAGTGTAACACCTTCATAATGCAGTTTGCAGACTTTCTTAGAGTGTGGCCAATACATATCAAAGTTTATTCTTGGACCGTATTCTCTACTGCGTATTGTTTTGCCTTTGTATATCTTCTTACTGATCTTGTCTGCCCATCTGAGAAGCTTGCGAGTACACCTATTGATGAAAGCTCAATGCATTCAAAGTATCAAAACTACACAACAGCACTGACTTCACACTCGAGTTTAAAAAACATGCAGAGCTTTTTTTGTTCATTACTGTAAAGGCCTATACCAAAATTACGATGAAATCAGTGTCCATAATATCGCTGATGTTTCAATATTATTATGGTGCGAAATTAAAAAAAAGGTTTCAAATAGTAAGTTTTAGAAAGTTTGAATATTACAATGCTAGATGTAGTATAAAATCATATCTTAATGCTAGTTATTTTTTTTTATAATTGGAATCTTAGAAAAAAAAAATAAATAAGGAAAAGAATATAGTACTTGTAAAATTCATTACCAGTAATGATTATTGCTTTACATTTACCCTAAGGGTGATGAATATACATTGCACGCCTTTTAATTTGTCAAGAGAATAATGGACCTGACGAATAATTGTCCAAATGATTCAAATACTTTTTGTGATTTTGCTCTTGTTTTCACCACATCTAAGATGTGCTGCTAAAGATTGGTTCTGATCAATCAATCACGGCTATATTATGTAAAAGCTTATTTCTTCTGGAATATATCGCGTTTCTTCTCTTTATCATTATGATGTTTTTTTGCTGTATAGTTGTCTTTAGCATGCAGAAATCTGATCAGAACTCGCATTTCTGAATTTGACTAGTTTTCATTGATGGTTTTCATCTTTATTTTGTCATTACTCATTCATGAATCATGATGCTCAAGGTTGAGAATTAGTGATAAGGCATTGACGGAGGCGATGTGCGCCGTTTACAGAATAAAAATCAGTGCTTGCGTTTTGAGTTATGGTCATTTTAACTTTTTCTGTGTGTGTTTGTGTAATGAGAGGAACCCTAACATGTTCAAATCTTTACCTGGAAAAAAGGTAATGAAATTATTCTTTGGAGAAAGAGTATTTTTACAATAGAGGATTGAGTAATTGAACTATTTCACTCTAAGGGATTACCACAAAACTTTACATCAGGTAGGTTTTTTTCTTATAATGAACAAAAAGGGCAAGATTACTGTCAATGTATGCCTTAAAAAATTTGATGATATTTTAAAAGGCAAGTTAAGTCCATGTTGCTAGATATTATATTATTTTCAAAACAAATAGCAAACTTTGTAAAGGTTTACACATTTTGGAGAGTAGGCGATTAGAAGTGCAGATTATAATGAATGGTCCAATGTTCTTTAATAGAATATATATTTTATTTTCTTATTGTGGCTTAGACGCTTGGTACAATAAAATAATAACCAATTTGAAATAATATGATAGAACATTTGTTAAAAAAAGGCACATTCTTTAAAAGAAAATTGAACCACAAGCAAACTCTATTCAACCATCTTCACATTTATACAAAAAATGGTAGAAAGTTTAATTCAAGATTAGGAAAATTAATTTTTTTCCTCAAAATCTTTTACTTTCTCCATACTGATTGGCAGGTCTGTGAATGGTCTAGTTTTTATATTGTCGAGAACACCGGTTGCTATCTAAGAACATGGCAGTGTGCTGGTTTCAAGAAAACAAGAAAGGGTATCATAATTCGTGAAGCAATATGGAGGGAACATAGTGACTTGTTTTATTCTGTGTTTCTTATTTCTGTATTTGTAGATGTAAAGATCATGTAATTATAGTCATAAAAAACCTAAATCATGCTTTCAATCAGTGGAACTTGTTTTGTTGTACTTATTTCTCTAACTTGTTCCTCTGTAACTGTTTGTGGCAGATGAAATTAATTCTTACAACCTAGAAAAAAAGTACAAAAGTTTCGCATTTGCAAATAACCTTCGCAAATAAAAATAAAAAAGGCTTACACAAATCTTCGCATCCTTCTCCTTGCCCTATACCCAACCATTTTGGCATCAGTTTACTCATTACAAATAATCAAAAAAATGTCAATCTGAACCTACATGTAGCACAATCATGTGAGTAAATAATTGCAATTAAATAATGCATGCAATAAAATAACAACAAGAAAACAAACATGTCGCCCTGGGGCCAACGTGTTTCCTCTTGATTACCAGGCAGGGGAGTACTAAAGATAGCCATTCAAGCTATTTCCAAACAATTTTATTTAGTTATTTAAAAAAAAAAAGGAACCGGGTTTGAATGTTACAATCAACATTTATTTATCTTCCGTACCCATTCAAACGCCTAAAGTAACAATCTTTTATTTAGTAAGGAAAATTGTGTTGGGTTTTGCATTATTTTATTTATGTATTGTATTAAAAGGTTAGCTCCACCCAATCAGTTTAATGGTCTTTAATAAGACCTTCAAAATGAGCACACACAACTCCCCCCCCCCCCCCTCCTTACCCCTCTAATAAAAATAAAAGAAAAAAGAAAGAAAAACCTGCGGATCCATAGAGTCCAATGAGATAAAAGACCACTGTTAAATAGATCAGTAAATATAAAGTCAAATGCATCTGCTAACGTATCTGAATGGGTGTACGACAGGACGGATAGGCGAAAAGATCTTTGTCATTCGACTGTTTGGATTTTTATCTTTTAGGAAAAACAGCACCGAGTCTACAAAAATAATTGGTATTGAGCAAATTTTCTTTATATATATATTATTTTTCTTTAGTGAAGACAGAAACGTTACCCTTCTTTGAAAGCCGTACTAATTTATTTACTGGTAACTCTCGCACCAGGCAGGCGTTAGCAAATGTCACCAAAGAAATCAAATGCAAATGAAGTGAAAGCTCAAATACCAGTATCAGCTCACCTTTTGTAGAATATTCACTTAAGGTATCAAGTCAACGATGTAACTTCTTCTAAAAACTTCTACACACACCTTCTCCCCTAGCCATGTCAAATATGTCACCAATTTTACTTTAAACGTTCGTGTTGATTGTCTATGTTTTACTTTTTCACCTGTGTCAGAACATTTATTATTAATTTTTTTTTTTTTAATTTGCAATGACTGGCTGTGGTTTCCACTTTTCTGGAAGTAGATTCGAACAATGGGATTAAAATGGCATCTAGATTCATGCTTTTAAGTTTAGCTTTAACACACACATTATATATAATATATATATATAAGTTAGTAATAGCTAACCAGAACCAAACGATTCACGAGTGGCGGTACCTTGGCAGCTCAGAGTAACTTGTATCCACCGTCAGGATGCTTATAGCGTCACCTTATTCAGGCAATTCGTAGACACCGTCGCTGACAAGCTAACTTGCATAATGTACTACATTGCAACGCATTAATTAAACAATGTTTTTTCAAACAAAAACAAATAATCCTGTATTACAACTATTTATTTTAGGAACTGGGATGTTTGGACACAATAATTGCTCTAACTACACAACCTTGAATCTTCTATTTTTTCAAGAAAATTATCATTACAATTTTGTGTCCCAAATGTTCTAGAATATACTTATCATGGTTACAATTTATTTTATTTTTATAAAATATAATTGTTTTAATCTTTTATAACCGAAGGTTTAAAGAAAGATAAGTAGTTTCTGTGACTTCAGAGGTTGCATCGACATTTTTACACATGTGTCTGCAAATAATCTGTTGCATTTCCTTGCTTTACACACAAGTTCCGACGCTAAAAGGTTAAAGGGCTGGTGAGGATGCAAGGTCAGGGCCTACATTGACCTACATGCATTCAGCTTCCAGGTTGGTTTACCATAAATCCGGTTTTTAATTTGTTTCTCAAGTACGAAGATGAGTTGCATATACATACAATGTCCTCAGGCAAAACATCATATTTAAAAAGATCTAGCTGTATATTTTAAAACGTGCTTTCCCCATTCTCTTTCCAATCTTGTGTTAAATTGTTTTTGGATACATAAGGCAAAAACAAATTTATTGGTCTGTATTTAAATGGAACGCCGGAATCATTAAGTCCAGCCTCACTTTTATCATCGGTCTCAATAGTTTCAAATTTTGGCGGAGCATTTTAAATAACGTATCCAGATACCTTTCTTGTGTTATACAGCTTTTTTTGTTTTATCAAAACTTTGTTGTGTTACCCACTTTTTATTTCTAAAATTCCACTTTAAAAATCAGTTTTCGGCCTAAGCCTGAATATTTGTATGGGATCTGTGCAACAAAGTATAAGATATAAGTATACGTTATATTCATTCACAACCACATAGCGTATACATTTCACAAAGTCTTAAAACGAACTGCATATTGCTTTTGATAGGCCAAATAGAGTGAGAGTGACTGCACAAGACTACGCTACTCCTCTTCCTCCTACTACTACTGCTATTACTATTACTACTACTACTACTACTACTACTACTACTACTACTACCTAAAGTAGTAGTAGTAGTAGTAGTAGTAGTAGTACTACTACTAATACTACTAATACTGCTACTACTACTACTATTACTACTACTACCACCGCTACTATTCTTACTACTACTACTACTACTACTACTACTACTACTACTACTACTACTACTACTACTACTACTACTACTACTAATACTACTACTACTACTACTACTACTACTACTACTACTACTACTACTACTACTACTACTACTACTACTACTACTACTACTACTACTACTACTACTACTGCTGCTGCTGCTGCTCCTGCTACTGCTACTACTACTACTACTACTACTACTACTACTACTACTACTACTACTACTACTACTACTACTACTACTACTACTACTACTACTACTACTACTACTACTACTACTACTACTACTACTACTACTACTACTACTACTACTACTACTACTACTACTACTACTACTATTACGGCCTAATTTTGGCTTCATCAGTAACATCATCGCATTAACGCATTCCCAGTGTTTGTTATATTACTGATGAAGCCAAAATTAGGGCGAACGTCTATATGTAATTTTGAATTATGTCATCTTTGTCCATACAAGTTCGGGTCGGGTGATTGTTCACACTTTAAGTTTTTTTTTTTGCCATCTTTCACTCGTGTATACTACGGATCCTTGGTATTATATATAGTTGTGCCCAAGAATTAAGCATTTGTTGTTTTTTTTTTCTATAATTTCTTAAGACTACTAAATCCTACTTCTCCTAATACCAAGGGGGTGCAACATTAAACTAAAGTCTCTGACAATGCATTACATATGACATTTTGTCTTTAAATGTATGGTCTTGGAGAATAAACTTAGACGCACTCCTATTCATTTGCAAAACTGATTGCATTTCAAGGCGAGTTAAGCCAGGAAAAGCTTAATAAGGAACGTGCATACGTGTCGGAAAAGTTGGGCTAAGCAATTGTTATATAATATAATTATGATACCAAGTTACATAAAATTAATGAGCAGCTGCAGGAAAATAATACAAAAAAATGCGTGTGCTGTGGAATACATTTCCAAGACAATGAAAGCGCAACAACTTCTTTCACTCTTACAGCACCATTGCATTATTTCAGTTCATCACGTTTTTCCTGACCAAACTAAATTTATTCATAATTTTGCCCACCTCTTTTGATAAACTTATCTTTGATCATGCATTTTCTTTCTATGCGGTTTTCTGTCATTATGGCCGAGCAGGTGCTGTGAAAGACGTTTCATGTGCATCTTAGGTGGTACTTAGATAAACGTGACAATTATCAACATGGACTAAGTTTTTCACCTTCTTTGTCTGTTTGTCTCGATTTTTTCTTCGCCAGTTAAAGGATACGTTGAACATTGTTTAGTGAATTCGATTCTGATATTTTAACATTTTTTTTTTCTAAATTTAAAGGGTCTTTATCGGGAGAGCAGTACTATATTTTCCTTCTCTTGTCCGTTTTGTTATAAGCTGTAGATGAGAGTAATTTAGGATACGTTTTACCGGTACCTACTCCTAACAAAAAGGTCAAATCTCTGATATGTAGCGCTAATGCACTATGAACTACTGGTTGGGTTAACTCAATTTGTCGCACGAAGTTCGCAACACACGAAGCGGGTCCGTTCTGATGTTACACATTTGGAAATGCTCTCGGTTTAAATTTGCTAGTACTCCTATCAGTGAAGTTATAGAATTCAGAGTGCGCATAAAATGATTCTTAAAACGGTTGAAAAATAGGAAAATGCTGATAGAATTGTAAGATTTTCTCGTGCTGTGCAACATAAAGCTGACTACCAAGGTAAAAGTTGGAAATCTATTATTTGGTTCGAAGAATTATTATATCCTATAGTATAACTGTTATATTAAGAAAGGAAAATTTTCCAAAGATCAAACCAGTAATATAGTCCAGTAAAGAATTCTATAATTCTGGGGCATGGCTTTAATGGCAGCGCAGGATCAGTTTCAAGTACCTCATATTGTAACATTACTGTTTTCAGCCTTGCAGGTATTTGTTTTGAATGGTGTTTCAGTACCGCCTCCACCAGACATTTTGACATGGGATCGTGCTTCAGAACACTGGAAGGATTTTTACATTCGACACTGTGGTAGGGTTTGTGTTAACGGTTCTCTGAAACACACCAATCCCAGGGATATATGTATTTGGCCACAATGTTTTGAGTGTGACTGCCACCAGACTTGTTCTTTCCTGGATACATGCTGTCCAAATGGAACTATACAACTCGACGGATCTTTTAAAAGGCAAAGAAACCAGTCATCTCGAGAAACTGTATTTCCTCCATACTCATACCAAATCCAGTGCTCACACATTCCTTACAGCTCAGAGTCGTACCTTCAAGTCCGCGACTGTCCTCCTGATGGAAAAGCATTTACCAATTCAGATTCTCTCAACGGCGAAAAAGACATCAATGTTACAGAATTTTGCACCCGAAAATACACTGACGATATAGATTTCGACCATATACTTCCTTACATTGATGTCAAAACCGGTCTGCTCTTCAGGAACAGATTTTGCGCACTTTGTAACGGATACTCCGCCAAAGTAATTGGTAGCTCACCCGAGTCAAACGACTCAAACGATTCACGAGTGGTGGTACTTTGGCAGCTGAAAGTAACTTGTATCCATTATCAAGATGTTTATAGTGTCACCTCAATGAGGCAATTTGTACACACCGCTGCTGAGACGCTAACTTGCATAGTGGACTATGACACACCAAATGTTGAAAGACAGCCAAGGACATGCTTTTCCGACCCATCGCAAAATTACAGGCCAGCTGACACTTGTGAAGATCACATCAAGCGTTTGTGCATTGAGCTTAATAACACATATCTTTCTCTAGGTGGCTACAAAAACATTTTTTGTTTAATGTGTGAAGGGTTTCAACCTATGCATAAACAATGTCCTACTGCTGAGGGCGACTTTTCTTTTGCGGATTTTCCGCAGGAAAGAGAGCAAACTGTGTGGGTCGCCCCCCTCACTCTATTATTGGGAATATCCAGGATGAATAAGGCATCTGTATACAGACAGTGGCTCAATTGTACTTCAGACGAGCGTTGGTTCGACGAATATGTGAGTGCTAATTAATTATGCAAAATAAACATTTTAATAATGCTTTTGACATATTCTTCCATCAAAGATCATTGAGAAATATGACATATGCAAATTCCTTTTGTAAATATATAATACTTTGAAATAGGGGAGGTGGTTATATGTCTGAAAAGAAAAAGATGCTGCGGGGTAGAGAAGCATGTCAATTACATCTAATTTTACAAAAATTATTTGTTCAATTCAAGCTGAGTAAGAGGAAAACCGTTACCGGTAACATAGACAACATGATTCATTATCGCTAATGATAAAAGTGAGCTATTATGAATGACATAAGATCGAATTAAAATTGTGAAATCTTAAAGACTATGGACTAAGGAAGAATGTAGTTTAACCCTAAAAAAAACCTATCATTGTTTATTCAATAGTGGCATTAATTGATTTACCAAAGCAATGGGGATGAGTCTGTGTGTATCTTCGTGTGTGTTTAAGGAGGTGGGAGTTTGGAGTGGGTGGGGGGGGGGGGAGTCATCTACGTCTTTTGTCTTAACGTTTTCATCTTGCATGATGAGCTCATAAGAAGAGGATGGGTTGTATCTGTATCTTCAGTTTTGAGACTTTTTTTAGGCTTCGAAATGAAATATTTTGCCTTTGTTATATGGGTGTGAGGTTGAGGGAGAAAGCAAAAGAGGGTTTAAAGGACTACAAGCTGTTCTGCTAACAATTTTATGTAGGGCTCATCTTAACAATTAATCAAATTTAACTTAAGTTCAAAAAATGTATAAATGCATATATAGTTCATGTAATATGTGTAACATTTGAAAACCAAGGAAAAGTGGTCTTTTCATCCAGGTTATCGCAACACATAGTGGGACATTCTGACCGCATTTCAATGCCACGGAGCTTACAGCAACAAAACTGGAATATTTGGCTGGAAGCATAATTCCTACAATTGTTCCTTCAACATTGTATAACATGTAATTAATCTACCGCGCACTCGCTGTTCATGACAAAAATGGTTCCTACGCTTAAGTGTCAGAGAATGCTTTATTTGGATGTTATCCACCTTTCGATTTGAAAATGATAATCCCAAGTAAATAGGGAAGTGGAGTCTAAGGGAGTCCATAATATATATATCCTCTTAATAATAAAGATGTATGAAAAACAGCATTTAAAATATTAAATATCAATTTATGCTTTTCGCTCTCACCTTCTCCCATGCCTTTATAATATTCTTAAAAATGAAAAACAAATGCAATTGCTTTAGCAACAAAGGGCGTCAAAACAAACAACATAACATCTAAATCTAATACTACTACTACTACTACTACTACTACTACTACTACTACTACTACTACTACTACTACTACTACTACTACTACTACTACTACTACTACTACTACTACTACTACTACTACTACTACTACTACTACTACTACTATTACTACTACTACTACTACTACTACTACTACTACTACTACTACTACTACTACTACTACTACTACTACTACTACTACTACTACTACTACTACTACTGCTGCTGCTGCTGCTGCTACTGCTGCTGCTACTACTGCTACTACTACTACTACTACTACTACTACTACTACTATTACTACTACTACTACTACTACTACTACTACTACTACTACTACTACTACTACTACTTCTTCTACTACTACCATTCCGACGAACCACTACTGCTACTACATCTACTACTACTGCTACTGCTACCAATATTTTTCTACTACTACTACTACTACTACTACTACTACTACTACTACTACTACTACTACTACTACTACTACTACTACTACTACTACTACTACTACTACTACTACTACTACTACTACTACTACTACTACTACTACTACTACTACCACTATTACTAAGTAAGAATTTTAAAGAGTTAGAGTTTTAGTTAGGGCTAATAATCATGAGACTAGATTATTTTGTGACGAAAAAAAACCATGATGTACACGGATCCTTTTGTTTGTTTGGTTTTTTGTTTTTTTTTTTTTGGTTTTTTTTTTATCTTTTTTGAAAATGTACACTAAGCGCAATTTTGTTCCCGTGACATAATTGTTGTGTTTTCTAGTGGTCACAACATTTTAAGGGACAATCCTTTCGATATCAAATTACATTGTAAAAGGGAAGCCTACTAAGATTGAAGCTATATTTCATTTTTTTTACTACATCATTTGCGAAATTTTTTCTGTGATAATTCAACTTCTTTCTTGCTTTTTCTAGGCGGTTTTGTTCTGTTTTTATGGCAGAACATATTCTCTCTTGGACTTGAAATGCACATTTACTTGCATGGACAGAGAAAAGATAAAATTGCTTCATTATTTCTTCTAGCGAAACAAATGCCACGGCTGTGCATATAAAATATATATAGTAATTGCGCAGACATTGATATCATTAAGATGGAATCCACTCCAAACATGCACATAAAAGATTAGCTGTTCAGGAGATAAAGAAATTATACATTGTAATTTATGGAACAAAATAGATTCAAACATGATTTCAATAACAATGTTTAAACGAGCAGGAATTAATTCACAAAAGTACAATTATACAATATAATTTATGGAACAATATAGATTCAAACGTGATTTCAATAACAATGTTTAAAAGAACAGGAATTAATACACAAAAGTACAATTTTTTTTCTTAATTTAAGTGTTCTGATAGTGCCACGAATGGAATTAATACCATTGTACAAATACTGGGGTTTTTAATTTTCTTTGTCTGTGTAACCTCGATATTATCCTTTAGTTCTCAATATATAGGCCTCTTACAGATGAGTCATACCATGTTTTGTTATTACGTCCTATTAAAGTTAATACTGGCTGCAGGAGATGAGAGAAATTTTGGATAATTTATACCGGTGTCAATAGAAAGGTTAAACTTCCACCATCTAGCGCTAGAACATCATAACCTACTTGTTCACTTAACTTAATTTGTCGTTGTGTTACCCGGAACATTGGATACTTCCTAGTTCTGTAAATTGCGAGGTGAATCCTGTACATCAAAACTTAGGCATCTAAAATTTCAGTCACAGAGCATGTGGTGGGCGCGTAACCGTTTAAATAAAACAAAATACTGATAGACGTATATTGTCTCGAGATGTGCCATTATTTGTGAGTTGCCATAATCTTATTTTGAAATTTGATGTTCGACCTCTATTGTTTGATCCGAAAACTGAACGAGTCCATTTTATGTGACTGTTAAAATAAGAAGAGTTCATGTCAGTTATATTGTCAAGTCCAAATTTCTTAGGGCTTGAAATGGCTTTAATGGCAGTGCCCTATCAGTTTCAAGGGCTTTATAATGTAATAAGAAAGAATGAACCACTGTTTTTAGCCTTGCAGGTAATTTTTCTGTCTGGTGTTTCAGTATTGTCTTCATCATACAATTTGACATGGAATCGTGCTACAGAACACTGGAAAAATTTTCACATTCGACACTGTGGTAGGGTTTGTGTTAACGGTTCTCTGAAACACACCAATCCCAGGGTAATATGTATTTGGCCACGAAGTTTTGAGCGTGACTGCTACCAGACTTGTTCTTTCCTGGATACATGCTGTCCACATGGAACTATACAACTCGACGGAACTTTTAAAAGGCAAAGAAACCAGCCATCTGGAGAAACTGTATTTCCTCCATACTCATACCCAATCCAGTGCTCACACATTCCTTACAGCTCAGAGTCGTACTTTCAAGTCCGCGACTGTCCTCCAGATGGAAAAGAATTCACCAATTCAGATTCTCTCAACGGCGAAAAAGACATCAATGTTACAGAATTTTGCACCCGAAAGTACACTGACGATATAGATTTTGAACATATACTTCCTTACGTCGATGTCAAAACCGGTCTGCTCTTCAGGAACAGGTTTTGCGCACTTTGTAACGGATACTCCGCCAAAGTAATTGGTAGCTCACCCGAGCCAAACGACTCAAACGATTCACGAGTGGCGGTACTTTGGCAGCTGAAAGTAACTTGTATCCATTATCAAGATGTTTATAGTGTCACCACAATGAGGCAATTTGTACACACCGCTGATGAGACGGTAACTTGCTCAGTGGACTATGACACCCCAAATGCTGAACGAAAGCCAAGGACATGCTTTTCCGACCCATCGCAAAATTACAGGCCAGCTGACACTTGTGAAGATTACATCAAGCGTTTGTGCATTGAGCTTAATAACACATATCTTTCTCTAGGCGGCTACAAAAACATTTTTTGTTTAATGTGTGAAGGGTTTCAACCTATGCATAAACAATGTCCCAATGCTGAGGACTACTTCACTTCGGGATTGCTTGCGAGAAGAGAAAAAATTATATGGTTCGCCCCCCTCACTCTATTATTGGGAATATCCAGGATGAATAAGGCATCTGTATACAGACAGTGGCTCAATTGTACTTCAGAGGAGCGTTGGTTCGACGAATATGTGAGTGCTAATTAATTATGCAAAATAAACATTTTAATAATGCTTTTGACATATTCTTCCATCAAAGATCATTGAGAAATATGACATATGCAAATTCCTTTTGTAAATATATAATACTTTGAAATAGGGGAGGTGGTTATATGTCTGAAAAGAAAAAGATGCTGCGGGGTAGAGAAGCATGTCAATTACATCTAATTTTACAAAAATTATTTGTTCAATTCAAGCTGAGTAAGAGGAAAACCGTTACCGGTAACATAGACAACATGATTCATTATCGCTAATGATAAAAGTGAGCTATTATGAATGACATAAGATCGAATTAAAATTGTGAAATCTTAAAGATTATGGACTAAGGAAGAATGTAGTTTAACCCTGAAAACTATCATTGTTTATTCAAAAGTGGCATTAATTGATTTACCAAAGCAAAGGGGATCAGTTTGTGTGTATCTTTGTATGTGTTTAAGGAGGTTGGAGTTTGGAGGGGGGTGGGGGTCATCTGCGTCTTTTTTTCTTAAAGTTTTCAACTTTGCATGATGAGCTCATAAGGGAGAGGATGGGTTGTATCTGTATCTTCAAATTTGAGACTTTTTTTAGGCTTCGAAATGAAATATTTTGCCTTTTTGATATGGATGTGAGGTGAGGAGAGAAAGCAAAAGAGGGTTTAAAGGACAAGTTGTTCTGCTGCCATTGCATGCACAATTCTATGTAGGGACCATCTTAACCATATATCAAATTTAACTTATTTTCAAAAATGTGTAAATGCATATATAGTTCATGTAATATGTGTGACATTTAAAAACCAAGGAAAAGTGGTCCTTTCATCCAGGTTATCGCAACACATAGTGGGACATTCTGACCGTATTTCAATGTCATGGAGCTTACAGCAACAAAACTGGAATATTTGGCTGGAAGCATAATTCCTACAATTGTTCCTTCAACATTGTATAACATGTAATTAATCTACCGCGCACTCGCTGTTCATGACAAAAATGGTTCCTACGCTTAAGTGTCAGAGAATGCTTTATTTGGATGTTATCCACCTTTCGATTTGAAAATGATAATCCCAAGTAAATAGGGAAGTGGGATGTAGAGGGATTCTGTAATAAAAAGTAGATTTTTATAGCCGGACATCCTGCATGATTTATGCTAAGCTAACAGATTATTTAATCAGATCCTGCAAATTTACGAATTGGAAACATAACCAGCAATGTAAAATAAAAAAAAAATGCAACTATGTATATATATATATATATATGTATATATATTATATATATATATAAATATAAAATTATATTTATTTATCCTCTTAATAATAAAGATGTATGAAAAACAGCATTTAAAATATTTAATATCAATTTATGCTTTTCGCTCTCACCTTCTCCCATCCCTTTATAATATCCTTTAAAAATGAAAACAAATGCAATTGCTTTAGTAACGAAGGGCGTCAAAACAAATAACACAACATATTAATCTACTACTACTACTACTACTACTACTACTACTACTACTACTACTACTACTACTACTACTACTACTACTACTACTACTACTACTACTACTACTAGTACTACTATTACTACTGCTGCTGCTGCTGCTTCTGCTACTACTACTACTACTACTACTACTACTACTACTACTACTACTACTACTACTACTACTACTACTACTACTACTACTACTACTACTACTAAAAACTGCTACTACTACTACTACTACTACTACTACTACTACTACTACTACTACTACTACTACTACTACTACTACTACTACTACTACTACTACTACTACTACTACTACTACTACTACTACTACTACTACTACTACTACTACCACTATTACTAAGTAAGAATTTTAAAGAGTTAGAGTTTTAGGTAGGGCTAATAATCATGAGACTAGATTATTTTGTGACGAAAAAAAACCATGATGTACACGGAGCCGACATCTAAATTCTAGATAAAGAGAAGAATGTAGAACTTATACTTTAGAACAATATCAGATATGATAACTATTGCAGAGAAAGAAGTTTCAAAAATGTTCCTTTTGTTTGTTTGTTTTGTTTTGTTTTTTTGTTTTTTTTTGTTTTGTTTTTGTTTTTTGTGTTTTTTTTAATTTTTATCTTTTTTGAAAATGTACAGAAAGCGCAATTTTGTTCCCGTGACATAATTGTTGTGTTTTCTAGTGGTCACAATATTTTAAGGGACAAGCCTTACGATATCAAATCACATTGTAAAAGGAAAGCCTACCAAGATTGCAGCTATATTTCATTTTTTTACTACATCATTTGCGAAATTTTTTCTTTAATAATTCAACTTCTTTCTTGCTTTTTCTAGGCGGTTTTGTTCTGTTTTTATGGCAGAACATATGCTCTCTTGGACTTGAAATGCACATTTTTTTACATGGTCGGAGAAAGGATAAAATTGCCTCATTATTTCTTCTAGCGAAATAAATGCCACGGCTGTGCATGTAAAATATATACAGTAATTGCGCAGACATTGATATCATTAAGATGGAATCCACTCCAAACATGCACATAAAAGATTAGCTGTTCAGGAGATAAGGAAATTATACATTGTAATTTATGGAACAATATAGATTCAAACATGATTTCAATAACAATGTTTAAACGAGCAGGAATTAATTCACAAAAGTACATTTATACAATATAATTTATGGAACAATAAAGATTCAAACATGATTTCAACAACAATGTTTAAAAGAACAGGAATTAATTCACAAAAGCACAATTTTAAAATTTAAGTTTTCTGATAGTACCACGAATGGAATTAATACCATTGTACAAATACTGTGTTTTTTTAATTTTCTTTGTCTGAGTAACCTCGATATTATCCTTTAGTTCTCAATATATAGGTCTCTTACAGATGAGTCATACCATTTTTTTTTAATTTTGTATAATTTATACCGTTGTCAATAGAAAGGTTAAACTTCCACCATATGGCTTTAGAACATCATAACCTACTTGTTCACTTAACTTAATTTGTCGTTGTGTTACCCGGAACATTGGATACTTCCTAGTTCTGTAAATTGCGAGGTGAATCCTGTACATCAAACCTTAGACATCTAAAATTTCAGTCACAGAGCATTTGGTGGGCGCGTAACCGTTTAAATAAAACAAAATACTGATAGACGTATATTGTCTCGAGATGTGCCATTATTTGTGAGTTGGCATAATCTTATTTTGTTGGAAATATTGGTCTCGTTATTTAGACTGGTGACATCATTTTCTTAATCAAACCTAGATCTATCTGTATTAATTTTTCAACTCTACTTTCTGGAAATAATCCAGATTGTCTAAGCTTAGATCATGATAGATCACGCTAGATCTAGTTAATTTCGGTTTTACCTATGAAGTTAATCTAGATAAAGCTTCTTTAGTATGGTATTTATTTGTGTTTGATTGTCAGTTTATGATATTCGTTATTGTATCATTCTATTGAAATGAACTGAGATTTTTAATCTTTAAATTATTTTGTAGCATCAGCGTTGAATGTTATTCTAATTGTCAACAGTAAAGTTCGAAACCATTCAATATGCTGCAAAACCAAACAAGATACTTAAGCTAAAACAAAAACAAAGACAAGGTAACTAAATTTTTAAGTGACATAGCTTGAGTTACATCGATTAAATCATTGGTAACAAATGTAAGCAAAGTAAATTTTTCATTGACATTTTATGTGACGAGAACAGGACTAGAATCACATGAATGTGTGTGTTCTGCGGTTTTTCAAATCTTACTTACAAGTTTGTATTGGACTTTATATCGAATTTCTTTTGCTTCGAGAAAATGAATTCAAGTTAAAGATTTAAATTTAGATCTAAACCTAAGACTGGAATTTAGGTCTGAAGTCTACATAAACAAAAATGGGATCTAGATCTAGATCTCTATATTGATCATTGGTAGATCAAGAGTCCAACACGTAGGCCTACAAGTAATCCGATTTTTAGTAAACTGGCATTTTTTAGGATTGCAAGTCTTTATTTTTGTCAAGATATAGATGTAATTTTTGTTCTGAAAACATTGATATAACTGAAACTCCTGGCCAAACTTAGAATTAACTCCACTAATAGTAAAGGAAATCAAGAAAGGTTGAGTAATCTTCACCAAACAACTCGCGAATTAAAGTGGTATGCATCGGTTCTATGGTTTTAACCAAGAACGTACCCAGACACCTTTTTTTTCTTTTTCGCTTCACCTTTTTCATTTGTTGCGATATGATGTACTTCAATGAGCAAATAAGACCTGCTAAGTCTAAATTCCTATCACTTGAAGGCGCTATAGGCCTAGTTGTGTTGGTATCCAAGCATCCTTTGGCCTGCGACCACAAGATAAAATTATTTTTGCGGCTTGCTGCAAGTCGCTTCCTGTAAATAATTATAATCATAAAATTGGAAGATTTGCTGCTCTCCACAAATCGCAAGCAACACCAAATGCCAATTGCGACATCAGAGCATTTTGTGGAGTGTTGTTGCTAGCTGCAAATCGCTTCGCCTAAACAGACCTTTGAGAAGATTTATTGCTAGTTCTATATTGCTTCGTGTATTCATACCTTTATGTCACTTTGTTTGAAATCGTGAGTTCTGTTGACAACCAGGAGCTTTTCGAAGATCTAAGCAGAACCGAATAGTCTTGTTGTAAATGTTTTCAAATGGACGCTTTTTATGTTTCCCTACTTTTACTTCAAATTTCACACCGAAGTGCATTCTTGCAATCGCTGTCTCTTCATACGCTAAAAACATCTTGGAGTGGAGCCCATGGCTTCCAACATAACTCTTTGTGAAATCGCAGCATCTGCCGTGTTATGAGACATTATGTCGAGCAAAAACTAAATATTTGTCAAACTATAGAAAAGCTGGTCTAAAATCATAAAAAAAACAATTGTAGAAAAGCAAACATTGTCTTTTACCAATTAACAAAATTGTAAGTTGGCTTGAAGCATGCAAGGAGAGGTTGCGATATAGAAAATTGGCCGACTATGAAAGTGTGAAGAATGTTCAATCCTGTCTCGTATTTCTTTTTACCGAGGTTAACGAAAAAAGTGCGTGTGTGTGTGTGTCAGTGGTAAAGGGTGGAAATGATGGTGACATTACTGAATTATATAAACATTTTGTACTAAAGTCTTGAAATGAGTTTCGTTTTTTTTCCTTCAGAAACTGCCCTTAAATTGTCGTGTTTGCAAAACAGGCTCTGAGAACATAAAAAGAAGGGAGTTGGTAATATAATTATGATACCTTCAAGTGTGAAGCTTTTTAAAATAATTTCCGTATTTCGGTTACTTTTTTTAAAGATTTACCTTATCCAAAAACCTCGTGCTCTTTGATTTATTTTCTTTATTTTTCCACACAGGGGTTACAACTGAGTTATGCACTTATTGCACTAGTGTAGTCTTTTTGTAACCTGTAAATCTTTTCTGCACCTTTCAAAAACATGATAGCTTCGTGAAGAAGACATTATAACTGAGACTTGTTCAAAGTTCTAGAAGTTTGTAATTTATTATATTAGTAAAATAGATAGTCAGCATCGATTCCCAAGGACCCTTCAAAACATAACATTCAGGAAATCCTACAAAAAAAAAAAATAAATAAATAACTAAACACAATTATAATTAATCTTACTGGAATCATCCGACCCGAGTGTTATCGAAGGTATTCTCTTTGCTCTTCTCAGTTCAATCCACGGGAAAATATTGTGCCGGTGCGACTGAGACAGTGATTGGTACATTGATTTATTGAGCGAAAATGCGAAAAAGGAACTCCTTAATGCAGTCATCGCTGACAGAGTGATTTGACTTCATATCATATTTCTTGTAGGTGATTTCACGGCTGTGGCAGAACTCTTGGTTTTTACTACGATTCCGTTGCATGGCTAGTGATGTTCAAGCTTCTATAGTAATAGATCTAGATCTCTTTTTATGTGAGTTACAATAAGTTAATTAAGCAATGTAAGTAATTAGAGGCGAACTCTGTTAATACTGTTATAAAAAGATGCTCTTGTTCGTTCTCAGCTAAACGAATTCCTTCACTAAATTCTTTTGGCTTGTATTTCGGTTTGACAAAAATCATGATTAATTAAATGAAATAGCTCCATTTTCTCAAGTCGTTTTTTTTTTTCAAAGAAAAACATTAGAGAAGCAGGAAAAGCCTTAGTGAAAAATAGTCAATTTGGTAAGCGACGTCTGGTGAATATAAACACGTAGATTTACATGAACAGCCAGACTTCCTAAAACACTTGCGAAGTCACCGAAGTGAACAAACTTTTGCATGTTTGAGTTATTGTGATCTATTTCTTTTAACTTTTGGGCATAGTTAATATAGAATTGTACTCAGAACTCACTTATAATTCAGCCTACAGGTCAACACAACAAAAATATCTAACTGTCCTAACTCTGCCAAATAAGTTAAATGATGAAGCTCACTGCAAAAGTTTGCTCACTTCTATGACTTGGCCTGTATTTTAGGAAGCCTTGATGAATAATGAACACTATGTCTTGAATGTGAAGAGCAAAAAAAGTAAAATACTTCCAAAGTGTGGTAAATTCTGAGCTGGGGGAATGATTTTTACTCATTGCAAGATTAGGATATTTCAGTTTTATCAAAATTGTGACTGCTCAGTTTATGGGTTTCACGAAAACGTTTTCTATTATTGATGAAATTAAAATGAGTGACTTAAAAATTCACACTTAGTACAGGATAAGGCACGAATGTACGCACAAACTGATCGATTAGACTTGTGGCAGAAAGACGCAGTAAAGTATCCAAACTCATTAGAGACAGATGCTTGTAATTATGAATGAATAAGATATCATCTAATGTATACATTTATCAGTCGCAAACAAAAGGTACAAATAAAGCCTGGCGGGCGTAAAACTCCATATGAAAAACTACAACTGCCATATCTTTTATCTTCTTTTTTTTCAGTGTTTCCGCGGTTAAGAATTAATGTTGACATTTACGCATTATCTGACTGTTGGGCAAGCTACTTAAAACAAAAAAAAAACCGAAACAAAAGAAAATGGCGCAAATGGGAAATTTAGAAGAATAGGGAAGGGCAAATCTTGCACGGGATGAATAACCCGACAATTCCATAGATCATTTATTATTGAGCGGTGACAACGTGGTGTTATAAACAAATTGAGTGCCATTGATTATCCCCTGACACTATTAGAGGCCTTTCCGCTGTGTTCCTATAAAAGCGATCGGTTCCGGGTAGCATTTGAATAGTATTAGTGGTCTGCTTGTTACGGTATGTTGTTGGGCGCTAGAAATGGGCAACGAGCGACTACACTCATGCATATCTTCTAGTTATTGCATTCTCTTACAAAAACTCATTTCATTGTGTCATCTATCGGGAACAAAAGTTCAGTCTTAGGCAGAATCAGTTTTACAAATTGTGCCTTATAACAAACGGCTCTTTTTAGTAAAAAAAAAAAAAGTATTAAAATTACTAGCGATGACGTGAGGCCAACTTGATGTGTTATTGATTTTCTTAAGAAATGTGTTCGGTACAAAGTGGTACTACATTTTTTGCAGACACAACCGTGAGTATGTCTAAGTTGACAATGCTTTTGAAAACGCGAGTCCTCATTCTAATAATTTTTTTGGTGTGGACGAATGAAGCCATGGAGTTAACTAGTTCCCCTCCCACTAGCACAACAATGTCCTTGGCGCCTTCTACACCGCCTAGGTTTGATGATGGGCACTCTGGAGAGGTTAGCTTTCCGTTGCAGGCAGGAGATGATCCATTGGAGTACTATATAAAGTATTGCAGCTGGTCATGTTATGGACCTACGACAGAAGCTCTGATATGGAACCCTTACTGCTATCCTTGCTCGTGCTCTTCTGTTTGCAAAGAATATGGTACTTGTTGTCCTGAGAAAGACCCTGACTGGGCAAAGAGAATATTCGCTAACATTCATGCGGCAAGTGGGACGACAAACGTTGCAACCGATCCAATAGTTCATCCGAATAATTCTTTGGTGATGGGGAAAATACAGAGAGAACAAATTGTTTGTGAAGATGAACTGTATTTTTATTCTGTCTTGATGGTTAGCCGTTGCCCTTTCTCAGAGGTAAATGACAGTCTCGTGGATCTTTGCGAGGCTGATTTGACATTCACTGTAGACAAATACACGCCGGTATCAAATCAGAAAACGGGTGTGACATATAGAAATATTTTTTGTCTTGAATGCTCTCTTGAAAAGAATGAAAAATTTAATATCATAGGAGGCGAGAAACAAGCGTCAGAGCCATTGAAATCATTTGATAAATGGATGCTACGAATTTCATGCGAACATTACCAGAGTATATACTCGGTTACGACTGAAGATGATTTTCTAAAAGAAGCTAGTGAGCAGGTCGAGATTTGTGATGTAACACTTCTGGCTCCAGAAAGTTTACAGGAGCTGGAATCGTGCGATCCACAGTTTTTCTGGCCTCTGAAGAAACGGCAGGCTACAGTGTGTAGTCATCCAGACAATAGGCTGACACAGCTGTGCTCGCAAGTAGACCAACTTGCTTTCAGCACATCTTATGATGGGCAGAATCTTTTCTGCATGTTGTGCGACGGCAAGACTCCGTACAAATTTACAGCATTAGGAACCACACGGACAAGCGTTCCTTCCACTATGCCAACAATTATCCCAAGAACATCCATGACTCCCATAACTGGGGTTCCTGCGTACATACCGCCTTTGTCCCTTCTGCTGGGAGTGTCGCGCAAGGGCCTGCCACACTTACCCAGCTGCTCCAATATAACTTGGTGGGACGATACTGTAAGTCCTAAACGATCCGTCGGCTATACTTTTAGTCTATTATATCGTGCTTTACGAATCCAAATAATTATGGCGAGTATATTGAATAAATTTATATAACACAAAATGTATATTTAATAAATAATCATGTTTTCAACATTTCTACATCGTTTGATTTATTAAATGCAAATTACAGTTACACTCTGTTACCTTTCCAGCATAATATCGCTTGAAGAAAAATATGCGCAAAGCTGGTAGCAAAGCAAGAATGTAGCTTTTATCTCATCAAGATTTTTTTTCACATTTTTTGTTAGGGGTGTATGACGTTTTAAGCAATTTATCAAAACTTCATTCTCTTTTTGATAGGAAAACTTACACCTTCCATAAATAGTTTTCTATTGTAGAAATAAGTATTCTACGAGTCAGGAGCTAATAATAATGTTTTTCTTTTTGGAAACATCTGAAAAAGAAATGTATCTGTGCAAGCTGTCATGAGATATTGATTTAAAATAAGCTTAGTAATGCAGTATTTAATCAAGTGGGCATCTACCCTGACTTTTTTTTTTTAATCTTGTAAAAATGATGTTTCATGAGAAAGGTTTAAGTCAAGGGAAAAATACAGCTGCTTACAATTCGAATAAGTTTTTACATCTTTTTTCAATTTTCCTTATAATAGTTTTGCAAAAATTGTACGTCTATCTTAATGCATTTTTAATTTTCGTTCACAGCAGCATTTATCTCTCCAGCTCTCCAGTGCAATAAACATTGCGTTCTTCATTCTGTCCTCGAGGGTTCATTTTTCTATCAACTGAATGCAGCGATTAGTTTCAATGTTTTAGTGAAAATAAAGGGAAACATTCTAACCGCGAACGTCATTTTAAATAAAGGATCGTCATTGGACTATAGCTCCTCATTTTTATCTCCAGTTTGAAGGGAAAAAAAGTAAGATGCCCATGTAATTTTGATCATGTCTTTAGTTAGAAAGAACATTTTTTTGCATCACCACAGATTGAATCGCCGCTGAAAATCAATAGCTATTTATGGAAACAGCACAACTCTAACAATATCCTTTTGTTATACGAGCAGCGGAAATCGAACAGCAGAAACGGATTTTTGTCTGCAGAGTATCTTTCAAATAACTTTATTCAGAATCAGATAAAGGTGATTTTTATCTTTAAACAATGAAAATCGAAGAATTTAATCTCCTCGTTTCAAAGAAATCAAATATATTTTCTAAGGCGTGTGCGTTATCGGGCCTTACACATTTTCAGAAAAAGTAAACTTGTAAATTTAGTTTCACAAATAATTATATGATTTAGTTTTATTCATGTAGCTAGTCCACGCTAGCGTTCTTCACGCCCTTCCCCGCTTTTCCCATGAACCGAGCTTCTGGAAGCAATCTTTTATACATCTGTGGGCACGAAACACAGTTATTTGGTCATAGTCTTTGATCTGGTAAAGATTATAAAAAATACTTTTATTTACTTTTATGAGATAGAAAAAGGTTGGCCTCTGAGAGTTTTCTCTCGAAACCTGAAAGACCCTTACAAGCGTCCAATTTCAGCAGAATCATGACGGTTCTTCATCAAAAAAAAGGATTCTCGATGATCAAAATAATGGCGAGTGGCTATGTAGGTCAATTGAGCGGAAATTTAAAGCACACAGCAATACAATCTGACAAAAGACCTATGTTTTGATTCCCTTTCCAAATATTTTCAGGCATTCGTGTCAAGCACTACCTAATCTGGCTGCTTCATTGTACAAGGACATACGCTCATAATTATCTTATTGGTCCTCATACATAACTATTTGCATTCATATCAAGGGTACTCTGGAAGGATGTGCGTTGTAGTTAGTCATTGAATCGTAATTCTGTACACTATTACACTTTTTCCTCAGAACCTGGCCATTTCCAAACTCAATTTCCTCGCATATTCTTGTATTGGCCTAACTTCTTGAGAAAACTGAATTTGCTGACCCCGATAACCTCAGTAATCCGTTCTTTGCCTCTTGCCTTGCCAGAATTCAGCTAGTAATGAGTTATATAAATATAGGCATTATATCCAGATTAACTAAGACTCGTACTCATAGGAAATCTGGCACACAATGTCTCAAAAGGCTTCATGTTTGAGTGCCAACAAGAGTTCTTATCAAACGCAGGCTCCATAGTATATATTGATATGGTTTTGCTAACGCGTGCTAACTAAAGGAGCCATTAACATACCTTAATCTTGGAGATATTCATAGCATCAACCTTTTCATCATCGCTGATTCTCCTGTTTACGTTTCCCGCATGGGTGCTGATCCATTGACACCAGGTACTATATTTCTTTACAGGCAAAAAAAAAAGGAAAAAGCCCAATCACGTGATCTTTTGATGCAGACAATTGAAAAGAATTCTGTCTGAGTCTAACTGGTTCTTATTCCGCCCGCGTAGTTCTTTTTCTTTTTTTTTTCATTATCTTTGATAGTATAATTCCATCTCTTTATGACGGTTTGATACAATGCCTAGCATTTTTTTAAACTGCCAAGCAAAGGTTGGATTAAAGTTTGGTAAGTTAGTCTTTAAAATCTAAATATCTTTCAAAACACCCTCAATAAGTCAATCAATCAGGTGTCCTGCTCTTTAGCGTAGTCATCATGATTTTTCTCTCATCTCTATCCGTCGTTGCTTACAGTGCATCTGTCACTCGTCCTACTTTCAGCCACTTTGTTAGTACATCTAACTTCTTTTCACGCTGTTTTCCTCTGCTGCTTTTCTTTCGATCATTCCAAGTGTCACAAGTTTCTCTCTTCTCATCACATGGCTAAAAAAAAAAGATTGCCTGGCATTTATGTATTCTATTCGTGGGTGATCTTGCTGCGTCGGCTTCTCGCAACACTGTTTCGTTTGATTTTTTCGCTGTCCATGGAATTTGTAGCGTTTTCCGTTGGAGCCACATTTCTGTTGCCTCCAGTTTCTTTTGAAACTTTTGAATTTGTGCCTCGCATCCATACATCAGAATGGATTCAATATAGCACTCCAGGCCTCTTCTTCTTGTGTGAATGGTACGTGTCACTTGCTGATATCGACAAAACACCCTACGATCTAGGAATAGATAATCATTTTTTTAAATAGGATTAGAGAGTAATTCTTAAATTTTAAACAAAAGTCAAAAAACTTAGATCGATATCTGTAAATAGATATTAACATAAATTACGATTGTATGGTACGCCGAATTATATATTACATACTGTTTTAATACCATCTGCTAAAGAATGTAAGAAAAATTACTGCCTGTAGACGCTTAAGTACTGATCTTGCTTTTGTGGATAAAGTCGATAATGTCCATCTACATCTTCGCACAGTCTTTCCTAATCTGATCGTTTCATAAGTAACAAAAGTGCTCTTTACCTTTATCTTGTTTGAAGCTATACCTGGATTGGTCTTCGCAGTTTACCATGATCACATGTCCCACAGATTTAACTCATGATGCTTTTCCTGCTCCGCATATTGCCGCAATTTTATGTTGCTCGGTTACTCAGTTGCCTTCTGAAAGTGTGAGCAATAACTCTGCTGCTGTAAAAGCTTATCCAGGATAGCTAAGTTCCTATCTAGTTGATACATTGATAGGACGATATACTTATATTAAGAAACTGTGATAGGCTTCCCTTATTCCGTCTTGATATCACCTCATCATTCTGCGGGAGTCAGCAAAAGACTTCCAGAGGTCTTCATGTTGTGGGAGCAAGGCACACCAGCACTCTTTAGCCTTAGCTTTGAGAACGAAAAACCTCTTCTGGTCTTCCTGAAAACAAAAGCAGAATGATTGTGTGTCAGCAATACATAAATTTAGACGTTCATGACAAAAGATCATCAACTGCTATGCGTGTTGTTGGGTGGAGAGGGGGCGTGCATTTGTTTAAAGTTATATTCGCACTCCTAAATATTTTTTCCTATTTGTTTTTTTTTAGCTTAGACTTTCAATCAAAAAAAAATATTTAACTGATTTTGCAAAATCCAAATCTATTTAGAGATTAATTTAAACATTCATTATCATGTAGGCTTAAATAACCGCACAGCTAACAATTCCCTCAATGCAGTGCACTTTAATGCACTTAATGCGAAAATTAGACAGCTTTCTAATAAGATTTAAAAAAGATCTAAAACCAGATTGGAAAGTAACAGAATTAGTCGGTTTCCTTTATTGCTGTCGTGAAAAATTAACATTAACGTTTTTTATTGTAAACTCAAGACATCAAAATCAAATGTCTCTGCTCAAGTATGCTGTTAACAAAATGATGAAATTGTGTCAGGTTTTTTTCATTCAATAAAAACATAACAGCAGTAAAATCTTCTTTACTGATCTCTTGGAATAAACCAGCTGCTACCCATTTCTTTAATCATATTTGCATTCTATTTTTTTTATTTTAAACATTCTCCCAATCCTACCTTTTTACTTTTGTAAATTTATGAAAACAAAATCTTGGTAGATAAAATTATACTCGGCCGTTGATGCTTAGTTGTACACTTATATTTTTTGTTCCACTTTTCTTATTCCAATTTATCACGAACCAATGATTCCTTGGATGAAAGATTTTGTACTCTTCAGTGCAATGATAATGTCTGTGCGATTTGCTTTACTTATGTAAAAGATATATCTCCTTGTTTTTAAACATAACCTACCACTTTCGGATTTTTTGTGCCTGACAAGTTCAAACTAATAAATTATCAGTGAATATTTCCTCGCGACATGAATGCATGTTGACCATCGTCTTAGAGCTGTTGTTGATTTCTTTTTCTACAGAGAGAGTGTCAGCCCGCCCATTGTTCTCCTGGTAAACTGATAGACGAAAGTGGCAAGTGTCTCAGTGCAATTGAGCAGATTCGAGGTCTCGGCTACAAACTCTTCGTCGTCTTTCATCCGCGTAAAGAACAAATGGTGACCATGCAGGATATTGAGAGTCTTTCGAACCACATTTCTGGTTCAATAGCGGATATCTCCATAGAGTCCATGTCTGACATCAACATTACTGTCATGCATAATGATTATGACATAGATTATGCGAAACTGCTACGGATTTCTGTATCTTCTTACTTTATAGGAAACAATACTATTGGAAGAGACGAATATGAGGATCAGCTGCTTTTGTTTTTCTCAAGAGTTTGGGCTTTCGCAAGAGCCAATGGGACTGAGGATGAGATAGAATTAAAGCCAGTATTGTTGGGCGAGGAGCTGAAAATGTTTGAACAATTTGTCAATGGGGACGTACAAGAAGTTATAGAGTTGACACAGTCTTCAGGGGAAACCGCTCATGAAAATGAGAACCAAGAATCCTACACCGATTGGAGTTTGTATTCAGATACTATCATTGGATGGACCACTCCGCCGCTAACCACCTTTCCATGGTTGACTTTGCCTCCTACAACCTCTTCTATACCATCAACATCTACTCCAGCTAGTAAACCCAGCCTAGGGAAGGTTATTTACACCCAAAATCAAGCCACAAGTAATCACCGGATCGCTCAATGGATGTTAAAAGACGAATTTATAGACGTAACCCACAGCCTCGTTTGCCCTCATGTACCTGTGAATATCTCAAACACCACCACCATAGAAAAAATACCAAATATGGGCTTTTTGTTTATGGGAGAGACTGTGAGAGTAAGCAGTGAGCAAAAAGTCGCCGTGATAAATGGCCAAATGCAGCTATGTACCTCTCTTTACAGAAAACTTACTGGTCCCATTTTGACGCGAAACAAACAGAGTCTCCTAGAGCAAGTGCAGTATTACATTGAGGTGATTTGTGTCTCTCTGTCAGTGATTTGTCTCCTGTTGTCATCTGTAACGTACTGCGTGTTTCCCAGTCTGCGGTCTTTACCTGGCATGAACAACCTGAGTCTCTGTATGAGTCTGGCTGTCGCTCAGACCTGCCTTCTAATCACTGCTCGTTGGGGGGTAAATAAGCTTTTCCCTCAGGTATATTGCTTGATGCACGCAGTGCTGCTCCACTACTCCTGGCTGGCTGCCTTCGCGTGGATGAGCGTTTGCTGCATACACATGTTCAGAGTGTTCACTGCCAACAGCAACAAGTTCACAGACAATAGGTCCGACAAGAAGCGTTACCTGCATTACTGTTTCTATGGTTTTGGTGTGCCCGCCCTTATAGTGATTGCCACCTACGCCACCAATGCTACCGTGTCATCTGGGATGAGCAGCGGCTACAACAATGATATTTGTTTCCTGGACACTCGTCGCTCGATCTGGACTTTAGTTCTATCCCTGTTGGCTCCCCTGTGCCTGGTCATCATCACCAATAGTTTTATGTTTGTGATGACAGTAAGACAGATCGTCCATGTCTCTAATCTACAAGAAAACAGTCGAAGTCGTGATCGTCAGGGCGTCCTCACCTACGTGAAGCTGTCCACCTTGACTGGACTTCTTGGAGCAATAGTCGTGGTTGCTGTTCAGCTGAACAGCCCTGTTCTCAGTCTACTAACGTCTCCTCTCATGGCGCTACAAGGTGTCTTCATCTTCGTCTCCTTCACCTGCAACCAAAGAGTTCGGCGACTCTACGTTGATCTGTTCGGCCGTCTTGGACTGCCTTGCGTGAAGAGCACCGAGAGGACAACAAGCACTGGCTCGACCGCTCTTCGCACCAGCAGCAACAAACCGTCGAAGGGTCAAACACTCAGCACAACGATCTAGCTATGAAAGATTGGGCATCAAATAAAGCATAAATTTAAAAAAATAGGGATAAATTTAATCTACTGGAACAGAACATCATGGTTACCAACTCAGATGCACAAAAAATTTGCTTGAAATAAGACATTCAGTACGTATCAGCTGGAGCTAGAATGCTTACGTTTGAAAAAAAGTTTCACGGTTTTTTTTATAGTAAAGTCCAATTCAGATGTCACATACTTAATTAATAGTTTCCTTTAAAATGGAAATTTTGTCTGATCTGGAAAGAATGATTTTTGTTTTAACGCTTTGCAAAAAATAACAGTGATAAAGAGAGCTCATAGAGAAACATATTGGGTTTCTGATAATAAATCTAGGTTAAAACAATCTTTTCTACAAAATTTCCCTACAAGTTAAGTGTTATTTAGTGGATGTTGCAGCAGCATTGGAGAATCAGAAGAAATCATTTCCTTGCAAACGTTTTATTTTTTTCCCTTACAAGTTTCCCTCGTTACTATGTTAAGTGTCATTGCAATCTGTTCGTTTTGTCTTGTTTCAAGAAGCGATTAAATTCGTAAGACCTTAATTATAGCATGAAAATTTGCTAAAACTATGATACATTTATTGGGAATCTATGACATTTCTATGCTCTTCTTTCTAAATAGGTAGCTATCTCTGTCTTTCAAACTATCTCTCTATAAGTTACGTCTTGGAACATTGCAGTACTATGTTCACGGCTTCTGAGATTAGTAAAGTAAAGCATGAATAACCATTTTCTGTATTACGATTATCTGCCGCTTGAGGAGCTCAGAAGTAAGAGCACCAGTCTGACTATTTGCTTGAATTTAGAGGAACGGTGATATAATTATGGCGCTGATCAACTGATTGTGTGTCTGAGAAAGCCAGATTGGTGACATAACTCATGACCGTGACATTGTTTGGTCTTCGCCTCTGGATCTGGAGATAAGCATTTTCTATGCCGTGCTGTCCGCTAAAAAGCAAAACCTTGTTGCCCCCCCTCTCCCCTAAGGGTGATGTTTTTTGCTTTTCATTTTACATTTTAGACGGAAAGACAGCAAAAATATGATACACGCAACGCCTATAAATCGTTTAAAAATTTTTTTTTTACCGCTCTTTCCTTTAAAAAGCCGATTTTCGATGTCTTGTGTTATGTTAAAAAACTCTGCATTTTTTGTTTCAAAAAGGCTTTGTAATAGAAAAGCTTGTGGATTTTGTTTCCTTTTTGTGGAGGGTGGGTGTTTGCTTTTAATCTTCTTGCAATATTGTCAAACACGATTGCCCGGGGAAGAAAATGAGCAAAAATATACGAGCAACAGAAACCTGATGAAAAAGTAGGTTTACTATAAGAGCTTTCTTTAGATGTTTCATGTGCCATATTAAAGCTTTCCTCTGATATTTTACGTGCTATACAAACGCTTACTTCTGAGATTTTATGTGTTTTTTCAATAGCTTTTCTATGAGATTTCATTGTGCAAAGCATAGTTTAGTGTTAGAAGCAATTCATTTTAAGGTTTCTTCTTTCTTTCAGCATTTTTAGAATATGTAACTAATGAAATAATTTCCCAACGCACTATTTTTTAACAAAACTAAATGATTACCTGGAAGTACAAAACTACTTCCTCTCCTGTTACCTGTCCATTTTCATGCGTGTAAAAGAAGGTTTCTGATAGATATCTTTTGGGACAACTTTTGTTTCTTCAATTCTGACTTCAACATTACCTTCAGATAATTATATTTTTTGAATCTCGCCTTGATATATACACAATATGAATTATTATTATACTGCATCCTAAAGTATATCAATGAACTATCTCATTTTGTTGTTGTTGTTGTTGTTGTTTTTTGTTGTTGTTATTTTTTTTTTTTTTTTTTTGCCACCCTCATTCCCTTTTATCTCTCTTTTCCTCTCTAAATCATATAATAACTATGCCTATTTATCTCTTTCTCTGCCTTTGCTTCTTTTATCCTGTTCTCTTTTCAAACTGTTTCCCAATAACCTTTTTTTTTGTTGTTGTTGTTGTCTCATAATTACTCAAAGTATTGAATTGTCGGTTGAAGGGCGAAAAGCTCAGTCGATAAAGCTGTGTCCTTACGGACAGGGAGGGAGGGTGACAAAATTCTGGCCTCAGCTCTCTGGCAATGGATTTATAACCCACCTTGTTCTTTGCTTGATTCAAATATTTACTTTTTAGACTGGAAACTTTGCAATGAATTTGTATTTTAATCATTGCCATTACGTCATTACTATGCAACAATTGTTGACCTACAAACCAACGCGCCCAAAAAGTATGTTGATTTAGAAACGACAAAAAAGTTTCCATGGATTTTGGATTTCATGGACCTAAAAGTCAGTAATGAAAAAAAGTTTGATTTATTCTTATAATTGTGTTTCAAAGTCTAACAACTTATTTCGGACACATTTTTGTGTAAACTTTTAGCTGAATAAACAAACCGTGTGGCTCCAGAATCATAAAATCAAACAAATCTAAGTAAGTTTGGTAAGAACATAGAGCTCTAATCCTTTGATAACTATTTTTATTTCGTTTTTCCGTACTTTTTTTTCTCACGCATGGTTTTTTTTTTTTTTTTTTGCTCTTCTAAATGGAATAAAAATACGAAAGTTAATTATGATGTTGACTATGATTTTATAGCTCTAACACTGATTGCCATATATCGGATTTATTTCTTTAATATTTGTTGTTGTTGTTGTTGTTGTTGTTGTTGTTGTTGTTGATGATGATGATGATTTTTGTGACCGTTTTTTTGTGTGTTATGGCCGGATTTTGGATTTCAATGACCATACGCCATAATATGCACATAATTATTTTATCTAATCTAGTTCTTGATTTAAATAATATTCAACAACCTGAAAAAATCTATTATAATATTACCATAAGAAAAATATCTTCACCAAGTTCTTGATTCTCTAGGTCGTATCGAGAGAATAAAATTAGCATATAATTTCGATCTGGAATCGTTATCAGTTAGTTCTGAAATCAATAAGTTAATAAATTATGATCTACGAGGACTAGATTCAAGATTAGCAGAAGTTCTGAACATTGGTTTACCATCTTGGAAAATGCATGAGCAAGTAAAACAAAAATAGCTGTGCACGAAAGTAAGAACATGGTATAACCGCCATTACCTTCAGATTTGCTCATGAACTATACTCAGATGGTACTTGGATGAACTGGCTATAAAATAGCCACAAAACAGCATCAAAGCGAAGGTCAGATTTTTCTTTAGTAGGTCTGCTGGCAAAGAAATAAGCTTTGCCCATTAGAATTGTCAAATCAGATTGTAGAAAATTTTATATGTCCCAAATATTTCATTTACATTTTCTTATAAGAGGTTGTTTTGAAGAAAAAAAGAAAAAAGAAAAAAATTTAAACCAGTTTCACTCATCCAACAGTAATCTGGCATGACCCAGTAGGCCGTAACTTCAGTATCATCGAGGATGAGTTAAAACAACGCTTTCGCATCCATCGACCATAGACTGATTGCACCAACTCTTCCATCATTAATCAAACTCAATCGACCTTTTCAGCTGCAAAGGTGTGTTAGAATCCGTGGCAATTCTAATGTTTGTCAAGCTGTGATAACAAACTATTGCGTGATCAACAGATCACAAAGTGTTCTCCCCATAACAGTAAAAGAAATGGAGCTGAAAGGAAGGTCGCTTAGTGCGAAAACTTATCTTTACACAACTGAGAAAATGCCAAATTTTGCAAATAATGGATTTTTAGGTTTTAAATCTTTAAATTAGGATGTTAGCTGTATTGTGTTTTGGAGTGGTTGATAAAATTTTTTTTAAGTGGGAAAAAAAAGGGGGGGGGGGGGGAGATAATACGTGTGCCTTTTCAACACAAATTATCGTTTCCTGCAGACATTTCTTTTTGTTTTTTGCCTCATCTTACTGTGAAGAGCCGCACTTCTCAATTTACATTATATAACTAGATCAATAATTGCCACTACTTTTTCGCTCAAACTTTTTTTTTCAATTGTTTTTTAATTATAAGAGGTAAAAACAAATTATAATCTTAAGCTAGCAAATCAAGTAGTTTGTTTTGGCTATTACATAATTAATCTTATATGGAAGGAGCATCAATGCCATATTGTTTTTAACAAAGTAGTTATGCTGGTGAAATCGCAATTGAATTCCAGAATACTTGTTTAAAACCTGATGTAAAACAGTGATTTATGCATAGTTAAGTTCATGTTTAAACCCTATTGGACTAGCAAGTAATACACTTAAGGCTTTGAAATAACACTGATTAGATTGAGCAATCAAAGTTATTTTTTATTACACCGATAAACGGTAATCATCCTTTTACTTCCAATGAATATTATTGCACGAAAACTAGTCACACATGTATGTTTTGATTCAAACCACTATAAAAGGTTAAGATTGTTGAAATGAATATTGTAGCCAAACGCTCTTTGATAATCTAGATGTAGATGAGGCTGACACAAAATGCGTCGACCGCACTAAGTTAAATGTACGATTTTAATTCTTAAGCATTCTGTGATTTTCTTGAAAACATTTAAAAAATTTCTGAAACTTAAAAAATACGAGTTGCGAAACGACTTAATTATCTATTTTGCTTCTTATATAATATATTTTATTTTCTACCAATAAACTTGGCAGACGTGTCCAATATCCTTATCTTAGTTTAGGTTTAGCATATGCGTTATAAACACAATGTTTTTTTTTCAGTCTTCAGTCTTCAGTCTTAACCTTCTACACTGAAGAGGAAAAAAAACAAAACACGTCATGGTTTTGGTGTGGGCTTTCAATTGACCAATGGATTCTTTCTTAGATAATACCGAAAAGTTCTGAGCTATGAACGGTATGTCTTATAACATGAGCATTACTTTGTCTTCAATCTGCATTATGGCACAAAAGTCGGTGAATGCTCCAAAAATTGGCAAGCTGTAGCTGCAAAATGTGCAAAATAATACACAGTACGCACTCGACTTTACACCTTCATCAGTACAAAAACAAGTTCATGAAGCTCTACACAGATATTCACATGAAGAATGATGATCAGTAGAAACACAAAAAGGATAAATATGTAACAAGCAGATAAAATGAAACAAAAAAGAATACAAATATATGCAGATAGAAAAGAGGCATTGTCTTTTTTTATCAACTAAATCATCGAGTTAATACAGATAAAATCTTTGAATAGTCAGGTTTAAAGGTTAACGGCATCAGCAAAGGATCACTGAGGAAAAAGTTGTCAGGAGAAGCTTCAAAGTCTTACTAAACTTCGAACCTCGTAACTATAAGAAAACATGGGCTGAACATTAATCTGATTTCCTCCGGTGACAAGGACCAATTGAAAAATAAATCCCTGTACAAAATGAAAACAAGATCTAGCGTCTCCTCTCCGTACAGGTATAATCAAGATCCTTCATATCAGTAGAACTTTGGTGACCCGATGAGCAGAAATATAGAAGCCCAGGCTTAGTAGGTCCAACAGCCTCATCTTTCAGATGTTCTAAAGATGAGTTAACCCGTAAACTAAGTCGCACCGCTTGCATAAAATCGTATATTTAAGGTTGCGACTAGAACAGGTAAAAGAGTCAGCGCTTTTAAAGGCCACGGGATATTTTTACCTTACAAGATTGTGAGACAAAACTACAAGTCTTGCACCTGGGTCTGTTCCAAGCGCGAGTGCTTAAGTAATTATCGGTAGTGAGTCGACTGCGAACCAACATGTTTCGTATGTTTTTGACACAAGAGGAGGCTCACCAAAAAGCCCTTCTAACTTTCTGGTCAGTGCCAAGAATATTGAGATCTTGAAATACAATCTTCTAAGCCACCGCATCCTGATGATGGTATGTCATGATAAGTTTGGTGCGCGTGGAGGATTAAGTGGCTCTGGGTAATAGCGAGTCTGCACTACTCACTTCAGAGACCCTACTCCAAACATCCTCTAAAGTCTTCATCATACGGAGGAAAAAAATCTCTCATCTTTGCACATTTAAACTATAAGTCTGAATCATTATGGTAAAGACGACACAGACGATGATCTGGGAGTAAATGATAGTCTTTATAGTGAAATAGGGTGAGAGGAGGTGTAAGTTGAGCTGTGGGGTTGCTGTAGACAGGCGAATGGAACTGACTGTCCCTGAGAGTAATCTTGATGTCCAGGAAGTTTTCTGAAGTTGATGAGATTTCGGTAGTGAAGGAGATAGATGTGTAAAACTGTATCACAAAGTCAAGATAATTTTCAACTACCAATTTGACTAGTAGTAATACGAAGATCAACATCAATGTTTCGGTAATATTGTTGTCGTTAAGAACCTTGATAACAGTTTTGGATCTGGATTTAAAGATAACCCATGAGAAAGTGCGCTAAGCTAATATGTATTATTTTTATCCTGATTCAGTTTTTATTAATCATGAGCAAGTAAATATATGTGTGCTCTTTCTTGATCTTATTTTTTTTTCTAATGAGGGCGTAAAACCATAAGCTTAGTTACTGTTTATTGTTTTGTACATTTTGAGTTCTCATATATTTGAAAGAAGTAAGCAAAAATCGATTCCTTAACGCAAGAAAGTAAACTTAATTACGTTTTGGACGACGTAAATTTTACAAACAAAAGCATTTAGATATGCACAAAGTAGAAGGAGTAAAACATAAGGTCAGCTACATTCTCTGAAATGTTAAATAATACGCTTTGGACTCTTTGATCAAACCACCTCAGGTCAAAAGGGTGTTGTCTGTCTCTGCAGATATGTGCCTATAAAAAAGTTAAATTTGAAGAAAACTCACAAAAATGAAAGGAGCTTAAGTGCCCGTTGAAAATGTTAAACTTAATGAGGATACAGGTGGTAGCTGAAAAGTACAAAAAGATTTCCCATTGATAAAAAGGGGGAGTCATATGCACGAATGAGATTTCTTTCTGTTTTCCTTAGCTCTAAAAAGAAATAAACGGATAAACATATATCAAACCACTCTTTGGAAATTGACTTAATTTAAAGATCAAACAAAATCTTTTTACATAATATGTCAATTAAGACCCGAAGTTCCTCTCTCTTTATTAAACAATGCATTAACTAAAATATTCTCTTAGGAGTTACCATTTTGATCTACGAAGTTTTTCGGATTTGTTTGTGAAACATCCTAGATTCGAACGGGTTACAGTCTTTTCGCCTTGTGATATCTGACATGGAAAGAAAAAGCTGATCGTCAAAAGTGCTTGGAGAAGAATTTAAAGAGCGATTAATTGGTATTATAAAACGAAATCAGTTTTCAAAAAGTTATCTTAGAAATAGGAAAAAAATCCTTCGTCTGCGTTTCGGATCAGAAATTTCTATGGCCCGATCAGGGCAAAAATACTCTTATATAGCTAAATGACGTGTCCTGCTGAGGATTCATCTATGTCTCTTTCATACTAAATGTAAAATGAGACAGTTTTTGTTTTGAACACTCTTTTAATGTTCTGTTTATAGCGCTAGCGTCATTGTCTGCCTCAGGTCTCCTTAATTTTCGATGCGAAACATTTAGATTTAAAATTTATTTGGCTTGATCCTCTTCCACATTGACATATTCGTACTTATATTATTCTGTTTTAATTTTGTGTAATAACTAATATTCTATGTGGTTCAGGTTTTTCACCTTTCGATTTGTTAACCTTTAGATGGTTTCTATATTGTGAAACTTAAAAGCAAATAATAATGATCGAAGCTCTTATACCTTGTTATATTTACATGATGATAGCAATCAAATATCTTTTACATCTTTGCAATGAGATAAGGCTATACCGATGACACTTCTAACAAAGAGAGAATAGAATGAGACCAAACGCAGACTATTCGGATTAAAGTGAAGACTGGTCAAGTCGGTCATAGATCTCCGACTGGGATGTGCCGCCCTTGTGTCTCATTAGAGCGAAGGAAATTTAAATTACTAACATAAACAAGTTTTTCTCAAAGCAGCACATGGTTGACTCCAAACTTGACTTTCTAAATAATACCCCTACCCATTGTCGCCTCTTGGTAAACAAATATAATGTCCTGGTACTCGACTTCCTCGATCCATGTATTTGCAGCTGAAAAACCCATCAAACCGAATCAAAGTTAGAATGAAAAGGGCTTAGAGTTTCTAAATAGTTGGAAATTACTTGTGTTGGAGATCTTAATTATATTAAATGGCGCATCTTTGAAAAATCTAAACAAGAGTGACTGGGAGGCTTGCCTAGCTATTGGCTGGACTGTACTTTCAACATAGAGAATAGAGACGCTGCCATAATGAGACGATATTTAAGCACCAGCCACCAGTTCTAATCTATATTGGTAAGCCTTCTACACTCGATGAGTAGAGGTAAAGCACCGAATCAACAGAACAGCTTCACAGCTGGGGATATTAGCTGTTTCGGTGTGAAGATCAGATTTCTGTTTCTTGTTAGTTGTTTCGGAAAGATAGTATCATCACCGAGTCTCTTCAGTCAAAAAGTTTATACTTTTGGCGCATTACATAACTGTGATTTGAAGCCAAGGTCCATTAATTCATCGTTCTCATTTCAAGAATTCGAGTAAAGTCTTTTTCAAATTCCCAAGAAACCTGGAGAAGATGCAAAAAGAACGCTTCATAGTATAGCTTCATGGTATGTTTTATCTGACCAGTGCGCCTTAGAGTTGGCAGGGGCTTTGCAAACCAGGATTTTTTGGCATTTTAAATTGCCAAGTTTTTGTGATAATAAATTTGAATGACAGCAGCTATTAAACGAGGCTTGGGGTGAAAAAGAAACAGTGGCAACGACTGCACTCCTCTCTCGTCATACGACAATTCGACAAAAAAAAAAGTTAAATTGGCGATAATTACTGTAAGATTTTAGGGATTTTATGTGCCCATTAGAAGTTAGATCCTATGGAATATCTTGTAAGTCTCGTGAATCATAAGGATGGAGACTGCTTTGCAAACAATCCTTATAACTATGTTCTGATGTCTGTAAATTCGAGACGTCACGGTTGCTGCGAACAAGTTCTTGAACAAAATTACTAGTAAAATGGTTGTATTTTTCTTCATGATCTTGTGAACAAATCAGAACTGTTTAAGTTTGTTTGTCTTACACCATCAAAACTAAAATTCTGAGACGGCCGGAGAAGAAAGTTTATGTCACAACAGGATCTATACTTGTGTCGCTTGGAATCATCCTGCTGACTGTAGTGTTCACCTTTGCATGTACTTTAGATTGACTCAAGGACAATCTAAGTTTGAACTGTTGACCCATTTGTGATTCTTCTTCTTTTTCTCTTCTTCTTCTTCTTCTTCTTCTTCTTCTTCTTCTTCTTCTTCTTCTTCTTATTATTATTATTATTATTATTATTATTATTATTATTATTATTATTATTATTATTATTATTATTATTATTATTATTATTATTATTATTATTATTATTATTATTATTATTATTATTATTATTATTATTATTATTATTATTATTATTGTTGTTGTTGTTGTTGTTGTTGTTGTTATTATTGTTGTTATTATTATTATTGTTATTATCATTATTGTTATTATTATTATTATTATTATTATTATTATTATTATTATTATTATTATTATTATTATTATTATTATTATTATTATTATTATTATTATTATTATTATTATTATTATTATTATTATTATTATCATTGCTCGTACATTTTACTACAATCCAAAATGCACGATCATTGATAACTGTATTGCCTTTGTTGTGGGAAAAAAAACAAAGAACGTTTCACATGAAAGCATTTGTGAGTTCTTGGAGAACGAAAATCGGGTACCTTGCCAGTTTTCTAGGCTTCTCCGTATCTGAATCGATTCTGTTTCTCGTGTCTTGACAAAGAGTCTGACACCTTTGGACAAAAGACAAATCGCCTTTCTTGCAGCAATCCGTTCTTGTTGCTGATAGTGAATCCTTAAAAAGACTTAAGAGGTGCACTAGTCTGTTAAAATGAGTTTATGATCATAAAGAAATATCTTTTAGAAGTTCATTGAACTTCAGATATAATTATCAAACGCCCTTTTGCAGCATGCATATCGCAAGTGTATAAAGCAGAAATCTGTCTGTCATCCTGAGAATTTTTTTCAAGAACCACTACCCACAATTCTCTTCGATACAATCCGCGAGGACTGAAACAGCAGAATCATATGACCATTTCGAATTATAAAAATTAGGTGGCCAGAGCATTTCCCATTAGAGACTTTTTAATTGAATTCAAAGAGTTTTTTTAGTGTGGAAAATGATATTATTATATCATTTATATAGTCTGGCCACACACATATATATATGTGTGTGTGTGTGTGTGTGTCTATGAGTTGGTATTTTAAATATGAAGAGTTGACAAAAGTTATGGCAATGAAAGAGTAAATTAAATATTTATTATTTAAAATTTCAAGGGTTTGTAGCAAAAAATTAACGAAATATCAACGAAATATTATTGAATTTTGATGAAGACTTAATAGTATTATGATTGTGCATTCGAGTATTTAAATGTGTTAAGTTTTGATTTTGCATATTCATTTTGAACTCATAGGCTGGTTTTAAGTTGTTGTTGTTTTAATTGAGTCTACTTTGATTGAAGAGAACAAAATCTGAAATTTGAAAGCGACTCAATGCTAAAAGCATCAAAATCGTTCCGCTGAGGAAAAAAAGGACAACAAAATCTCAAAAAAAGCAAATTTCACTACAATTATAGAGAATTTTCTTCAAACTAAAGAAATGAGAAGATGCCTTAAATTTTAAGTCGGAATATGCCGAAAACTGTCAAAATCATTATCCATTCAAAATCAGAGTTTAAAAAATCAAAGCATAAGATTTTTCCTGGGCTCTTCAAACTATATCCCGATATCATATTTAGTTTCGCTTTACACCGTAACGGTTGTTAAAGTTATACTTGATAGTATAAGTTTGTTTATATATCTATAAACCTTGCTGTTTAATTTTGCAGAATATTTATAAAATCAGATTTTTTTTATTTTCATCAACATTTTCAGCTCCAGTGCCAGCAATAACTTTTATTGCAAAGTGGATTTCATCTTTATGTTTTATGAAATGGATACAGAGCCCTCCGAATTCAAGCATGAACCACTATCTAAAGCAACATTTCAAGGCTAAACAAAAGAGATTTTTATTGAGGCAGAAAAATACTCAAAGGCCTGATCGTTAGTTTTGGTATCCGCTGATGGCGTTGCGCTACGGGTGTCCTTTAATGGCAATGGTCAAATATTTACCAAGGTTAAATATCATTGACAACGTAAAGGAACACCTTGCTCGCTGGAAGTGAGGACGACTAATGGCAATGGTTGTTACAGTTTAATCAGGATCTCTTCATTAAAATAATATTGAACAATTTTTCAGAGAAAGACGGCAACCGGAGTTCGCTCCATTCCCAAAGGCCTGGGAGCAACATGGTTACGAGCAGGCTTCATAGGGTTTTTCTACGCAAAGTACAGAATGCAGAATACAGAAACTTTTCTAGTCCATGCTAGGGAAACCAGGTAACATGTTTGCCATAAAAAGGATATTATTTATTTTATAAATATGTCAATTTTAGACTGTGTTATTTGCATGTGGCTAATGATAAAAAAGATCTGAAAATATCTTGTTTTAGTAAAATAAGCATCGTTTTCCAAAACGAGACCAAGGCAGATGATGAGGAAAGCTTTTACAATAATAGTATCAAAATTTAAAGGTAGAGCTTAAGAATGTTAATTAAATATGATTATATGAATACACAATACAGAAGCATGATGAAAAGATTGACAGATAAGTGTAAATATAGAAAAGAAGACATCGAGTGAAAATTATTACATGTAAGGCTTTCTGAATTGAAATATATATAACCACAGTATATGATATTTTAACATGACAACTGCACGGTATTAATTTTTAATAATTTTTAT
This sequence comes from Elysia crispata, assembly GCA_033675545.1. Lineage (NCBI taxonomy): Eukaryota > Metazoa > Mollusca > Gastropoda > Plakobranchidae > Elysia > Elysia crispata. Next base: position 242,605 of record JAWDGP010005882.1, read on the forward strand.
AATACATTACGACTATCTCTTTTGCCATGATTTTCATTGAAAATAGGTGCAATTCATTTCGGTATAGACGAATTTCCATCGCAAGTCCTTATCTTCTGCACCCTAAACCTGTCACTTCGTTTTACCTGTCTAGTCTTGACTTTATACTCTTAAGAGTACGTCTTGTCTTCATGGCTTCTCTTACTTTATTTAGAGTAGAATGTACGTAGAGAAGCTACATTGTCTTGTTTTGTTTCCAGATACCGCGCTCGCTCATTTTATGCTATAACCCTGTCCTGATTACTCATATTCCACCACAAAAAGAAAAGCCAAAAGCAACACAGTGCTAACCATTCAGAGATAGGCCGTTTGGAGCAGGTTATATTTACATTAACGGACTAAACTTTCTCAGACTGTACAACGTTGAATATAATTGGGTTTTTCACTATTCATCAAAATTTTTCTCAATATAGAATTTCATTTCTTTAGTTTTAAAGACATTAAGCTCCAAGAAGTTGCTATCGCAGAGGTCAACAAATGAGTTGATCTTCTGCATAATTATGTGATTCACCTTATTTATTTGAGTCTAGTCCATTCAGAACAGTATCGTCTGCATTATTTCTCAAGGAATTGCAATCAGCAGTGTAAAACTTAAATGGAAATGAAGACAAATCATTGCCCTGAGGAACCCAAAGGTTTGTCTCATAACGTCCGTGCTTTTTAAGTTGCCCATTTTGACATATTATTATCGTCTCATAGACTGATAATTAAAGATCCAGATAATATTAGAAAGAACATCATAATCCATGAGTTAAAGGATATATATATATATGCGTTTAAAATAGAGGCCGCAGAAGAGATTTATAAGCCCTAAATAATTCTATGTTGTTGTTTTTTTTTTAACTGTTGAGGTCATTTACAAAGTTTTAAAATTCTTATGATGCTTAGCCCTAAATTCTCATCATTTCAATATATCAGCAGATGAATGACTTATCTGAGTTTATCATTTGCAAGGCGCTTAGATAAATCACTGGTTTGTTTCTTCAATACAACTTCCAAGGAATATTCTACATCATTGATAAATTTTGACGCCTTCACTGAAACTTCGTTAATTTTCGAAGTCTTGCTGCTCACTTTTGACATTGCGCGAGGATAAACAAGCGCCTGAGTGGCATATGAGATATTAATTTTTTTTTAATTCATTTGCTACAAACAAAACATATCATCAGCCTGAGTAAAACGAAATTTGACTCGTCGTCATAGAATTTCTTTAATATTTTCTGACGTAGGAAACGCGGCCAGAGGGTGACTTTTAACCTCTAATCAAGAGGAAACGCCCTTGTGTGTGAATAAAAACGGACGGAATTCCCTTACTAAACTCAGTATTCATAATGTTTTGAATGGGCGCCGAGCCACTAAAATTTCATTCCTTACTGTTCAGTCTTGAAGCACGTCCTTCGAAACTTGGTATTTAAAATGACAAAGTGTAATCAGTTCATAATAAATGCTGTAAAATGAAAAACTTCTGAAAACATGGAGCAACGTTAAAGTGACAAAGAAATTTCTCGCAGCTTTAGAATTAATAATTAAAAAATTGTACTTTCACAAACGACTCATGCATAAGAGATCTGCAAGATCGGATTCTTTGCGCTGGATTTGAGATCAAGTGCACTATTTATTTGCATTGTCTCCAGCTAGATATCCTTTCATGAAATAAGTTTTCGATCCTTTACGACCTGAAACAGGCAAAACAAGTTACGTTTTGCCATTTTCTTTGGAAAAAGTGTCTTAAAGGTACCACCAAGTGCTGTAAAGACAAGACTGTTGCAATCTGCTGTGTCAGAGGCATTAACTGAAAAATTCTTTTAGAGGATTTACTCTGCCTGTAACATTGCGACATAATGGTGTCTCTAGACTAGAAGACTGTAAGATCAACGACTCAAAGAGCTCTAACACCCGCTTAACTAGCATCGATTTTGAACACCGAGCTGCAATCATTGCAGCATCTCGCCAGTTATGTATATTATGTATTGTTTCAGTCTACTTCTACATTTGTTGTTAGTTGTGATGTGAGAGCTGTTGGAATTGGTTTATTCTTTCCTACCTTCTGTCCATATTTTGTGATGAATTAGATCTCTAATTTCCTAATCTTAACAAGCAAGATTTGAATTAAAATTCATCGTTACTATAAATCATGAAATCTAAGAAGTCTCTTATCAGTAGATGTTAATAGAACTTATCCAGCAGAGTCAAACCATTCTTCAACTGGAAAAAATATGGTTGCGCTCAGTGTCGACGATTTAGTGAAAAATAGTGAGACAGCTCGAGAAATTCCAAGGTTTCATCACACAAAAGTTCATAGATAATTAGAAAGAAGCTGGGGAAATCGTCTCGTTTAGGTAGTAAGAAGTATACAGGTTTAGAATAGAAATAAATTGAAGAGAAAATTTGCTTATTGCAAAATATCGCTTGAGGATTATCAACTATGATGCACTTAACAGAGAACACGTCGCCTAACGCCTCCCTGCCCCTCTACACGTGGCTCACAGATTAACTACCCATCCCCTCGCTATGGATGTTACAGTTTCAATACTTTATTTTGAGGCCTAGCATTTAACTAAATCTTCTGAACTAGGCGAAATACATATACATGATTTTCATATCCAAAACGTGCTAATGGATCAAAATCCAAAACTCGAGGTCAGTAGTGAGTTAAGAGTCTCATCTTTCCAATTTCCTCATTGCCTGACGGGGGCTCTATTTTGTTTGCAAAATTGTCCATCGATTACCGTTGTGGAGAGAGGGGGACGGGTTATCAAATGACAAATAAACAAACAAATTAAGCTTGGCCAGACCTAGGTTTGTTTGCGTCATTCTTAATTTACAGTCATTACAAAACCTTGCTCTTTCAGACATTTTGAGGACGTTGACAACTCATAACTAGTTCAATATGAAGCAGTTGGTATTTTTACTACTTGAACTGAAATCAGTCTCAGCACCAATGGGCTCTATTTTAGTGCTATAGTCAATGATCTAGATGGTACTAGGAGCGTCTGTTATATAAAATAGCATTCCGTAAATTTCTATTCAAACTTCGGTTAAATGTTTATAGAACCAGCTAGTCTTCTTATGGTCCGCAGGAGGTCAATGCAGGTTTTTGAGAGAATTGGCAGGTCTAATCAGGTCAAAATTGAATATTTTTGTTTAAATCAATAATATATCTGTTGAAACACCTTTTTTTAGTTTTTTATGCTATTGTATTTTCAATTGATGTTATTCTGTAAATATTTCTCTCTAGAATTAGTAATTGAAACCTTTCCTTATTTAATATTCTAATGAGGAAATATAAGTAATCAATTTATTTTTCCATTTCTTGGAAATTCTACAGGATTATAAGTAATATCGAGGAACTAAATAATCTTCTGGCATGCAAATGATAGAGGTTCATTGACATTGGTCTCAAAGATTCAGTTAAAAGGTTATGGATAAGAAGCAGCTTGCAGTCCCAACTTTACCATTGTTGCTTTGGTCGTTGTTTGAATTGGGCTTAAGTCAAAGCAATGACACCTTGGAGCAAATAACATTCAACTGGAAACAGCTTCATGTTCAGCACTGTGGGCTGTTGTGTGTGAATGGCTCCAGGGTTAGACTGTATGCGGAAAATGACTGCGAAACCCCATCCTGTTTCCAGTGTGATTGTGATCCAACTTGCTCCAAGCTAGATACTTGCTGTCCCCAAGGAGTCGTGCAGCCCAACGGGTCCTTCCTACTATCTGACACGGAATCGGAGCAGCCATCAAAGATTCCGCCATACCCAGAGCAAATTCAATGCGGGTCCATACCTTATATGTTAAAACCGTATCTACAAGTTGCAAGTTGCCCATCATATGTAGTGAAAACTGAAGAACTAAACGCGCAACCCTTTCAATTTATCTCTTTAAAAACCAGACAACTATGTGAAAAGGAAATCGACGATGATTCTTCCATGGATTCCATTCTCCCTTTTGTAGATGTACAGACTGGGCTTGTATTCAAGAACAAGTTTTGTGCCATTTGCAATGGATACTTCGCCGATACAAGTGGGATAATCTCTGAATCTGCATCCGACTCCAAAGTGGACAAAATAGCTTTGCCTTGGGTTTTAAAAGTAAATTGCTCAACTTATCAATTGATGCATACTTTAAAATCTTTTAAACGATTTCTTGATAAGGTCTCATCAAAAAGGTCTGGTTGCCTGGTATTCTACCAGGAGTCTCCGTCAAAGAGGAAACCAACAAAATGTTATAAGAATCGACCAGAGGACTATGAGAATATCCACTGCGACGCGTCGATGAAGAAACTGTGCCGCGAGCTCAACAATACGTATTTAACAACCAGGGGGCATAAAAACATTTTTTGTTACATCTGTAAGGGCGAAGAACTGTCCCATGAGATTTTGCCCTCTTGTTTAACTGAACCGCCGTTTCTACCAGTAACTTTCCTTTCCCCTCCTATCACATTATTATTGGGAGTATCGGATCGCAATACAGATTATGACACCTGGAAGCGGAAAAACTGCACATTGCCAACCCAGTGGTTTGATGATCAAGTGAGTGTTCAAAAATTTTGCTTCTTCACAGCGATTCTCATACACACCTCTATATCGAGAGGAAAAAAAATCATTTCGCGGACAGATAACTTTAAAATAATAACAAAACAAAGATTTTTTTAAAAATCATTCAAATTACATTGTTTGGGCTATTTTAACATTGTCTGTAACTTTATTGTCGCTGATACTAACACAGTCTTGTTTTCAATCACAAATCATAATGACGAAAGAATAGGCTTCTAAGATTAATTAAATCTTGATGGAACAATAAGTTGTTTCTGTGACGCGTAAATTTATTATTCCATGAGTCTTATCATGAAAATTATTTAGAAAAATATGCGAAAATTGCTGCGTTTCTTTATTTCAAGTAACCAGCTTAAATATTTAACGAAATCATGCAATTATAATTCACTCCTCTATTTAAACATAATTCTAACATTAAAAGTGTTCAATATGTACTTGCTCAATTCGAACTTGCTTTACAATTTGTTACCTGAATTGCACAGCAATTGGTAATAAAAGCTCAGGTACACGATTATATAACTGACTTTTGTTTCTTGTTAGAGCTGTCAAGGACCATGCGTCAGTTGCTTTTATTTATCATAAACAAAAGTAAAATCCTCACACAAAAACCGATGTTCTCTTCAGTAAATCTCTCCTAATCAGAAGAAATCTCAACGCTTTATTTTTATTACTTCAAAAATCATTTATTTGATAGGAATTCAGGATATTTCTTTTAGGTATCTATTCATTAGGTGACTGTTTTATAATGTTATAATTCTAAACGACCTCAAGAGCTGCTGATGCATTTCTCCGTTGAAGAATAATTCAAAAATTAAGAAATCTAAAAATCTTAACAGAAATTGTTGCTTTGTCTTTACAGGGAAACTGTCGGCCTGCTGTATGTGCTTCTGGTAAACTGATCGACGTGAGCGGCAAATGTGTCAGTGCTTTGGAAGAGGTTCGAGGTCTTGCCTACAAAATCTTCGTCGTCTTCGTTCCAGGTAAACTACAAATGGTGACACCAGAGGATATTCAGAGTCTTTCAAACTATATTCATCGTTCAATAGCAGAGGTTTCCCCGCAGTCGATGAGTGACATCAATATTACAGTCTTGAATCACGTTTCTCAGGAGGGATATGCAGAACTACAACGGATTACATTATTTTCTCATTTTATAGCAAACGACACTATCAAAAGAGACAAATATGAAGATATCCTGCTTTTACTTTTCTCCAGAACTTGGACTGTTCCAAGAGCCAATGGAACCGAGAATGAAATAGAAGTTAATCCAGTAATTTTTGGGGAAAAACTAAAAGAGTTTGAACAAAGCAAAAATGAAGACGTAGACTTCATCATAGAGCTACCTATGACTGGAAAGCAAACACATCAAATGTTGAAAAGCCAAGAATCCTCCATCAATGGAAGCTTTACCACTCCACAAGTAGCCGCTGTGAAAACCAGCACCTACAGACAAACTCATGCTACAAATATTCAACATCCTTTCCTATGGGATTTTAAACACATATTTATAGACGTAACCCACAGCCTCACATGTCCTTATGTACCTGTGAATATCTCGAACATCACCACCGCCAAAGACAAATTACCAAAAATGACCTTTTTGTTAAAGGGAACGGCTGTAAGCGTTAGCAGTAAGAAAAAGGTTACCGTTGTTGAAGACCAGCTGCAGCTGTGTATCTCTGTTTACAAAAAACTGACTGGCCCCACCATGTCGCGAAACAAGCAGAGTCTGTTAGAGCGAGTACAGTATTACATAGAAGCGATTTGTGTCTCTCTTTCGATGGTCTGCCTGCTTTTCTCAGGTTTAACGTACTGCGTGTTTCCTAGTCTGCGGTCTTTACCTGGCATGAACAACCTGAGTCTCTGCGTGAGTCTGGCTGTCGCTCAGACCTGCCTTCTGATCACTGCACGTTTAGGGGTAAATAGCCTCTTGCCTCAGGTATATTGCTTGATGCACGCAGTGCTGCTCCACTACTCCTGGCTGGCTGCCTTCGCCTGGATGAGCGTTTGCTGCATACACATGTTCAGAGTGTTCACTGCCAACAGCAACAAATTCACAGACAATAGGTCCGACAAGAAACGTTACCTGCATTACTGTATCTATGGTTTTGGTGTGCCCGCCCTTATAGTGATTGCCACGTACGCCACCAATGCTACCGTGTCATCTGGGATGAGCAGCGGCTACAACAATGATATTTGTTTCCTGGACACTCGTCGCTCGATCTGGACTTTAGTTCTATCCCTGCTGGCTCCCCTGTGCCTGGTCATCATCACCAATAGTTTCATGTTTGTGATGACAGTAAGACAGATCGTCCATGTCTCTAATCTACAAGAAAACAGTCGAAGTCGTGATCGTCAGGGCGTCCTCACCTACGTGAAGTTGTCCACCTTGACAGGACTTCTCGGAGCAGTAGTCGTGGTTGCTGTTCAGCTGAACAGCCCTGTTCTCAGTCTGCTAACGTCTCCTCTCATGGCGCTTCAAGGTGTCTTCATCTTCGTCTCCTTCACCTGCAACCAAAGAGTTCGGCGACTCTACGTTGATCTGTTCGGCCGTCTTGGACTGCCTTGCGTGAAGAGCACCGAGAGGACAACAAGCACTGGCTCGACCGCTCTTCGCACCAGCAGCAACAAACCAGGTTAAAGTTAAGCAGTCGGCACTTCTTTCTAATAAAAACAAACACAAAATAAGGCACCACCTCAAAGCGATGTCAATTATCAATGTTTAAAATAAAAATTTAAACCTTATTAAAATCATCACCATTATGCCGAATATTATCTAACTGTGCACATTTTAATTTTGATAGAAAAAGAAAAACAAATTTATATTATAAATTGTTAGATATCTTAAACGTTTTCGTCGTTAGATGTTTGCAAACAGAAAAATTGTTAGAAAACAGTTTTCAACTCATCACATTGTAAACATCAGTAAATTCCGACTGATAATTCATTACAAATTGTTTAAATTTATTAATGTAAAATGCCTAAAATTGCTCTAAGTAAATATATAAGGTACGCGTATATCAAACATATACAGGTTGCAGTGTTCTAGACTTTCTATTTATTCTCGTTTTATTTCATATGCATTGAAATTTCTGAATTCATCCAGATATCTCATGACGATCAGACATGTGCATAGTAAATAAAAATGTCAAATTAAAGTTGTAAGCAAACTTATATATGATTAATTATTAATATGAAAAAGATAAATGATACTCTTTACCGTAATTATATGACAAGCACGATAATGAAATCTGACTATGTCTTGCCCCCTATAATAAGTTGCATTATCATGCAGGTGTTTTTATTATTGATGAATAAGAAATATTTTCACAGAGAGATATATGTATACTTATATATATATATATATATATATATATATATATATATATATATATATATAACTGTACATATTATTATAATAATTAAGAACAACCTCGTCCTCCACTTGAAACACATGTGTAGTGTGACGGAAAAGCATGTGGCAAGATTTTTTACTGCTATTATTAAAAGCTGCACCGTTGAGCACTCTAATTAATTGTTCACATCATAAATGTTTACATTAATCTTCAAATTATATATATATATATATATATATATATATATATATATATATATATATATATATATATTAGTCGTCGTCGTCGTTGTTGTAGTAGTAGTAGTAGTAGTAGTAGTAGTAGTAGTAGTAGTAGTAGTAGTAGTAGTAGTAGTAGTAGTAGTAGTAGTAGTAATAGTAGTAGTAGTAGCAGTAGTAGTAGCAGTAGTAGTTGTAGTAGTAGTAGTAGCAGCAGCAGCAGCAGCAGTAGTAGTAGCAGTAGTAGTACTAGTAGTAGTAGTTGTAGTAATAGTAGTCGTCGTCTTCGTCGTCGTCGTTGTAGTAATAGTAGCAATAGTAGTAGTAGTAGTAGTAGTAGTAGTAGTAGTAGTAGTAGTAGTAGTAGTAGTAGTAGTAGTAGTAGTAGTAGTACTAGTAGTAGTAGTTGTAGTAGTAGTAGTAGTAGTAGTAGTAGTAGTAGTAGTAGTAGTAGTAGTAGTAGTAGTAGTAGTAGTAGTAGTAGTAGTAGTAGTAGTAGTAGTAGTAGTAGTAGTAGTAGTAGTAGTAGTGGTGGTGGTGGTGTGGTGGTGGTAGTAATAGTCGTCGTCGTCGTCGTCGTCGTCGTCGTAGTAGTAGTAGTAGTAGTAGTAGTAGTAGTAGTAGTAGTAGTAGTAGTAGTAGTAGTAGTAGTAGTAGTAGTAGTAATAGTGGTGGTCGTGGTGGTAGTCGTCGTCGTCGTCGTCGTCGTTGTTGTTGTCACAATACGTGAAAAAGAGAATATAGATTAAGGTGTTATTTGTAAACATAATTATGTGTTATGCTGATGGAAAGTTGATTAGAAAAGTGTGTATACAGATCATATTATCAGTCTAGTTTGAAAGAAAAAGAGATCAACTCCAAAAAAAATACTATTTAGCTTTTTTGGCGTCGTGCCAGTACATTATATACGACAAATTAGTTGTAAAGGTCAAAGGTTAAACCAAAAGCTCAAATCATCACAAATATCTTTAAAGATTAAAGAGGACTCTACGCAGCGTCAGTTGTGGATAATTACGTGACCTTTAGCATTCGCCTACAATTAGGGAGAGTGATAGGGCAATTTGTTCCGTTCGCTGTCAATCAATAGTTTCTAAAAGGAAAGGTACTCTTGTAGAGTGCCGTAGCAATAATTGGATATGTAATGTACACTTCTGTTTTTGAAGTTGTTTTTTTTTTTATATTGGAACAGGTATTCCCTTAATTAAAAAAAATTGATTTGTAATGAATATAAATATATGTTAATAATAATAATGAAAACCAATATTATATTACTAATGATGATTAATGATATTAAGAAGAAGAAGAAGAAGAAGAAGAAGAAGAAGAAGAAGAAGAAGAAGAAGAAGAAGAAGAAGAAGAAGAAGAAGAAGAAGAAGAAGAAGAAGAAGAAGAAGAAGAAGAAGAAGAAGAAGAAGAAGAAGAAGAAGAAGAAGAAGAAGAAGAAGAAGAAGAAGAAGAAGAAGAAGAAGAAGAAGAAGAAGAAGAAGAAGAAGAAGAAGAAGAAGAAGAAGAAGAAGAAGAAGAAGAAGAAGAAGAAGAAGAAGAAGAAGAAGAAGAAGAAGAAGAAGAAGAAGAAGAAGAAGAAGAAGAAGAAGAAGAAGAAGAAGAAGAAGAAGAAGAACAGGAAGAAGGAAAAGAAGAGAAGGAAGAAGAAGGAAAAAAGATGTAAAACAATGGTAATGATAATAACAAAAAACAACAGCTACATCAATAGCAACAACGATTATAATTGTAATAATATATTTGATTTATAATATAAATAAAATGTGGAAGGGTAATGATGGCTGTGTACCTTTGTTCACAATATTTTTGTGGATAGGTGTTTTAATTATACCAAGATATAAAACAACTTATAATATATATATATATATATATATATATATATATATATATATATATATATAGATAGATAGATAGATAGATACTACAGAGGTATATCTGCTGAATGCCATACTTATATTATTTTATTTCTTCATAAATTTATCATATTTTACTAAAAAAATTTCGTCATACGATTATTTAAGCATTCAACAGGATAATTTGTGTTGAAAACAAAATCACAAGTATGCGATAAATTTGAATTACAATCGCTGATGCGAGTGTACAGATTGGAGCACAAGAAAACATCGATGGGGAAATAAGCACGAAAGGCTTCTTTTTAACTAAAATAGTTGATTATTTCCCATCACTTTAAAATCAATAATTTTTTAAGAAGCTTAGACCTCTAAAAAAAAAATCTGTTTAATTTTTTTTTTTTTTGAATCAGTATGGCAAATCCTGATCCGAAAGAAACTTTCTTAGGATTATGACATCTTTTCAGTTTATGACATTTTTCAATATGTTTTCATGAGTTTTCATATAGAGTTGCATTTCACACAGTCAGGTTTACTTTGATTTTAAAAAGGTTCGTATTTCGTGTTTAGTATGTAACTCATCATCATTTTAACAATATGTCAAATAGCCCGTGTTAAAAAAAAAAACAGGCAAAGAGAGAATTTTTTGATCAGTTAGCCTGATAAAAACACACTTTAGAGATAAAGAATTCGTTTTGAAACATGAAAAAGTCAGTAATCCTACTTTCACAAAAGTCTCATTACTTTTTTTTCAAAATCAGCGATAAATGCAAGGGTGCTTGCAGAATCGAATCGACTATCATGACGTGGCTTCATTTCGTCGTCAGTTAATGTTGTTAGAGTTCGATACAAGGTGAATAGAGTTATGTTGCACTCGCTAGCAGAACATGTGATACTCCTTTCGAAGATTGCGCAATCGAAAAGTGAAGTTCATAAAATCTAATCAATAGACGCTTATCGAAATTGTTCATCTCTGTAAAGGTCATAGAATGAAGGAACCAGAATTTGCAGCATCAGAGGAACTTGAATGAAAGTTTGTTGACTGTGATTCTTGTCATCCATCTGCTGACAGCAATTTTGGTATAAGACGCGTATCAAAATCCTCTTTGGATTTTTTTTAACTGCGGGAAATATAACATTTATGAATCATTTCGGGTTTTCAAGCTGTCATAAATTGTAGTTAAAAAAAAACTTGAAATAGTAGAACGCTTTTTTAATTTCTAACCTGTCTGTCTCTCTGAAGGTTCCGTAAAGCGTCGTGTGGGAATAAGATCATTTTTGTGGTGATTTGTGAAGAAAAAATTCCTGAGACTTATTTTTTAATTTGAACTCACTATAGTGTTTTTATTAGAGACTGTATCATCAGACCTCCATTTCCACCCCTACCTCCTCCAACACTCTCTTTCTTTCGTCCCATCATTTTTTCCATGTGAAAAAAAAATACAACACAAAAATTAGAACATTATTATTAACATTCTTCTTCTTCTTCTTCTTCTTCTTCTTCTTCTTCTTCTTCTTCTTCTTCTTCTTCTTCTTCTTCTTCTTCTTCTTCTTCTTCTTCTTCTTCTTCTTCTTCTTCTTCTTCTTCTTCTTCTTCTTCTTCTTCTTCTTCTTCTTCTTCTTCTTCTTCTTCTTCTTCTTCTTCTTCTTCTTCTTCTTCTAGTAGTAGTAGTAGTAGTAGTAGTAGTAGTAGTAGTAGTAGTAGTAGTAGTAGTAGTAGTAGTAGTAGTAGTAGTAGTAGTAGTAGTAGTAGTAGTAGTAGCATTTTATTGTCATCATTATTATTATTATTATTATTATTATTATTATTATTATTATTATTATTATTATTATTATTATTATTATTATTATTATTATTATTATTATTACTGTTCAACAATAAACACGTTTTTATGTGAAATAAGGATTAGGGACGATTAAAAAGTTGCAAAAAAATAATTACGTATTCTTCTCCTAACAATTAGGTTAAATGACTGTACATGGAAGACTTTTTTTCATCTGTTGACATGCATAATCTATTAAGCTCAGCGCTTCATACCACGTCATACATCAGCAACCTCGACGCTACAGCAGTTCAGACTATGGTTACGATCAATACAATGTCTATAATAACTTACATGTAAAAGAAAAAGAAAAAAAATTAATACAGTGCGCGTTATTCGAAAACTGTAAAAACTTGAGATGACATTTTACTAAATGGCATGAAATTGGTATTTATTTTACTTTACAAATATCGTCTGCATTATTTAGACCAAAATAAACTGCAGTAAAATTGGCACGATATTGAACACAATTACCAGAAAATTACTCGCCATTTATATATATGTCATAAATTTGCTGGCCATATGAAAAAAAAAATAGAAGTAATGAATCTGATCTATTCCATCTGAACATATATTGAAAAGACAGCAATAATATGAGTAATCATTTTAGTTGGTTTAAAGTTTGTTTATTTTCATTTGTTTTTTGTTTTAAAGAAAACCAGTTTCATAAACCGTGGGTCTACGCAAGCCATATCTTAAAGTTCTCTCAGATTTGTGTCAATATTTTTTTGCTTTGTTTTTAGGATTATTTTTACTTTCTTTGTTTATCTTTTCAGTTTTAATGAAAATTCTTACTAAAGTAATCTAGTTTGTGCTGACTTTAACTCTTAATTCTCATAAAATAGCTGCATATTCGGAACTTGCACAAACTTTTCTATTCTTTGGAAAAAAAAACATTTTTGAATGAAGTTTTCTGCATCACAGACTACATCACAAAATCGAGGTGTACACAGAATCACTGACAAGCAGTTCGGCATGTACCGAATATTTTCTTATTTTTCCGGTGTCGCCATAACTGTTTTGTCAAAGGAGGAGGAAACTAATTCAAGCATGTTGTTACCAACTGTGTTCTGTTGGAATATTGTACAAAAAAAAAAAAGATTCCTACAATTTCATAATGATATTATTTTTCACATTTTTGAAAGTTCGAAATAAAATCTTTAAGCGATACTGTTTATATGGTTATATACATTTAGGAATCTATATCTTGATCTTTGTGATTTTGACTTGAAGGATTGTATTAGAGTAATTAAATCTTAAATTAGATCTAGGTCATGACGAAATTCTAAATTAAAATAGATTATATTTCATGGATGTTAGATATCATGCAAACTTAAATTATGTCATGAAAAGGGCAACTTTGATTTTTATCAACTTAACCATCTGTGGTTGCTGTTAATTGAGTAATACAGATGAAGTGAGATCGGTAAATTTAACAAAATCCCACAGTGTATTATGTTATCACCTGTGCGTTGAGATTTCTGAAATCAACTATTTATCGATGGATCAGAAAGCGTCTAAAAGGTCTATAATTTAGATCTAACTTTATTCTTGTAGGTAAATTATTGTTTTAATCACAAAGGCAAAAGCTGGAATCTATAGTTGAGATCTAGATCTCTTGTGTTGTCTTTTCGGTCTAAATTCTTGTTAGCTTGTTGTTGTTGTTGTTGTTGTTGTTGTTGTTTTTGTTTGTTTGTTTGTTTGTTTTTTGGTTTTTTAATGGCGTTTTAAAGGCTTAGATTTTAGAGGAATTAATGCAACACAAAGGTCATCAAGGTGCTATTGGATTTAATATTGAATCTAAATCAGATTTTAGAGTCTTCTCAAAAATGCACTTGCTTATTTTGTTTTCAATCTACCAATTATAAATGTATCACAGTTAGGCACGTTCTGATCCATCGATCGTGCAAATCAACAGAGCCTAACATAATCAAAGATAAAAAGGGAGTAAAATAAACCATACCTTGCAGACCCGGTCCAGTATATATTTAGGTCTAAAGAATAATTGTAAATACATCCTGCTCCCTCGATCTTAAAATGCTCTTGGCATTATTTCAAGTAAATGGCTCAATAGTCACTGCTCCGGAATTTGCATTTTTTATTTCATAGTATTGTAATGGAAAAAATCAAGGACCGCCTAAAGGAAGTGTAGAATACTCATCTTTTGACTAGCTCGAAGTAGGTAAGTGAAAGGTGGTAGTGGCCAGGTCAACGTGATGGTAAATCATTACTATGCTTGGCTTGACCAGTTAAGCTGGTACGCTTATATACTTGGATATTGGTTGAATTCACATGAAGAACTTTCTTAAGGAAAGTATATCTTTGTCTTGAGTCTGCCAGCCCCATTAACTTCGAACACCTGACTATGCTTAGAAAATGTAGATTTGAAATATGCAGTTTATTATTCAGTGTCTCAACAGATCTTAGTTAAGAACCGGTATGGTAATACAAAGAGTCGTAAGAAAGGTTTATCCTAAATCCATGAACTATAAAAATAACCCAATTTGATATGTCATGATAAGAATATTGTGGAGCGGTTTTCCATCTGTTTCAGACTTGACAACTCGGCGTAAGAAAGGCAAGCGCAACAAATAGTTACAGTGAAAATATTATCGATTTAGATATTTTTTTAAAGTAGGTAGAAACTCATTGGGGAGCTAGATAACAGGGAGTCTTCAGAGAAGAAACCCCCTTATAGCAAGTGTTTCGGCCCTGAACCTCTGACACTCTAAGGGGGCCGGGCCACACCCAGGTCATGACTCCCAGGTGTCTCCCTGTTATCTTTTTTTTTGCACAGCGCCAGGATTCGAACCCATACCCTCATCTCTTTATGGATTGCTGATCCCGGCGCTATACCACTTCGCCAACTGGTCCTGCGTTGGTTAGAGCATTTTTAATCCTTATGAAGGAACCTCTCATTTCTCCTGCTCCAGATCTACCGGGAACTGTTTTCGGCTATTTCCGCCAATAACTTTAGAGCTTTTGTTCTATCGTTGCCACATATTGAAAGTTTAGTTAGAAGGTCGTAGACTGATGACCCTACGAATCCTCTGGCACCAACCTCAAAGGGCATCATCACAGCTTTGTAGCCGGCATTTTCTAGCTCTTTGGTCAGGTTCATGTATTTCTCTCTTTTGTAGATGTGGGCCTCTTCCATTCTGTTTTCGTATGGTACTGTTAGCTCCACCATGATCAATTGTTGTGTGAAAGCTGAATGGATCACGATATCAGGCCTTAATCTCGTTTCTTTGATTATACTGGGGTGACTGTCCCATTCTGGAAGATCTACTGAAACATCCCAGTCATCACAGCCATCTAGAAGGCATTTTGTCTGGTTTGTTGTCCTCACCGGCCTTCCGTGCCATGACTTAGCGCCTCCCTCAGTTGTGAATATCAACGCGTTGGTATTAGGGAGGGTAGTCTCTCCTTTAGCCGTGCTTATGATTGCGGCAAGTTCCTGAAGAACTCTGTTATGCCTCCATGTGCATCGCCCCTGTGAGGGGCGATTTTGCAAGAGCTCAAGACATGCTCTGTGGTCTGCCTGCCTTGGCATAGCGGACAAGTGGGGTCCTCTTTCTTTCCCCACCGTACCAGATTTGCGTTTGAAGGCAGGAGATCGTACACTGATCTGATGAGAAAGCTGATCCGAAGTGGCGCCATGTGCCAGATCTCATTCCATGTGAGGGATTTCTGCAGGGCATTATCCCAATTAGTTTATTGTCCCTGTTGAGGTTGCTGGACTGCTTTCTGAACCCTTCTGGAATCTTCATTGAGCCGTATCTCATTAATGACCATGTCTCTTTTCTCTTTCCCTTTTGCTTTTGACCACCACTTTGCTGTAGATGATCCTAGCCCTTTGCGATCAGTTTGAGTTTGCCCAATCACTTCTTTAATCTTAAGGCATTCCTTAGCTTCATCTACGGCTTCGACAACTTTCCATTTCCTACCCGTCTTTATGGTCGGTTGCACTATCTTCACAACTGGGTCCTCGGAGTCCTCTAACATAGAGAGTAGCCTGGCTTTGCCACATTTATACTCTTCCAAGATGGATTTTAGTGGGAGTCTCAGCTTTGCTTTACGGCAGTACATTGCCACATCTGTGAGACCCGGAGGTACCCCTAACCACCTCCTGGTGAACTTATTGATCTTAGCTTCTATTGCCTCAACTGTAGTTGAGCAGATTTCATAGACCAGGAGTGGCCAGAGGAGCTTCGGAATTAGCATGAACTGTAGGCACCACACTTTCAGCTTACCCTGAAGGCCACATCTGTTGATGGCTAGCAGGCCTTCGGTAGCAAGTTCTACTGTTTCTAGTCCTCTTTTGGTATCTTTCATGGATGAATCGTAACATCTCCCAAGGCTCTTAACTGGTTCTTGACTGACCGTTGGTATCTGCTGACTGGCCACTGTGAATATCATCGTCGCATCCATCTTACCTTTCGTAGTAGACTGCGAGACTTCTTTGGTTTGAATTTCATCCTGCACCATGCCATTAAGACGCCAAGGCGCTCTAGAATTCGGCGTGTTTCGTCTTCCTTTGAGCAGATTATGGTGGTATCATCCATGAATGCTTTCAAAGGAGGCATGTAGCAACCACCACCTAGATTAGCCGGGCCTGCGCTATCTTCTGCTGACTTCCATAGCTATGACGAACAGGATTGGTGATATGGTACAGCCCATGGCGATTCCAATTTCCAAGTTGATCCAGTCTGTGGTGTAGCTATTGGTGGAGAATCTCATCCGGAAACCGCTGAAATAGTCATCTAGCATGACTTGTATATCCTCCGGAACATGGTACATCCTCAGGGCCAGCTGAATCATTTGGTGTGGTACCGATCCGTAAGCATTTACCAGGTCCAACCAAATGAAAATCTTAAGAAGATTGGGAATATAGTAAAGATTTGAACTGAGTTCGTTGAAGCTGAGGAAATCCCTTCGTCTGTTAAGTCGAGTTCGAAGTTGGAATCCGTAAATCGCCGTTTTAATCAATTCCTGTTTGTACATTTTGGATTGTTTTTTTTTACGACCTTTTTGAAATATTCTTTTGATTGATTTTAAATTTCGTTGATTTCCATTACATTGCAACATGAAAATCCATTCCTCTGTAAGTGAACACAAAACGGGACCTTTTTAAAGATTCTATGTGTGTGTGTGTGGGGGGGGGTTGTGGTATTTTTTATTATCTTGACATTGATCAAAAGAGCAGACTACATTTCCTGCTCTCCGTAACAAGAAAACTGATTTCAAGATAAATGTCCTGCTATTCTTCTTACTTTAGATCAAAATATAATGTCAAAGGTCACGATAAATTAATAAAGTTTCATGATCATATTTTTTCAAGGTTCATTTAGTAAATAACCAAAGTTTCTTTTTAAAATCATCATTATTGATTTCTTTTTTTTACTTTGAGGTGAAAGTTGTTTGAAGTTGACACTAACTGAAGGATGCTTTCTATCCTGTCATAGCTTTACTTCAATATTTACATGATAGCTTATAATAGTGAGTATATGTGTGTTTCTTTTAAAGAGATCTTTATTAGGAACGCGTGTATAAGTCAAAGCAATATGTCGCCCTCCAAGACAGAAATTTTCACATAGTTATTCGCCGTTGAATTTGAAAGAAAGGAAGGTTAAATCTTCCAAGGTTCAATATAAAATGCCCTGAATAACTATAAGCATATCAGCTGGTCCGCATTATTTTTCGTAATTGATTTCACAGTTCCTTGATCAAATATTAAAGTAGGCCTATTCTCAAAACAGTGCATCTCATGTCTAAATGCATAAATGGCATGCTAGTTTCAGCAAAGAGGACGGGTGTCTCGAATCACGATGAAAGTGATGAAACATTTCTGAGACTATTATAACTAAAAGCTATAAAGCTGTCAACCTTAGTTGATTCAGCAAAAGGCTATATAGATTTAAATCTTACTCTGAGGTATATCACATTAGATGAGAAAACTAAAGATTACTTTTTATTTCAATAATTATTTCTACATTTGGCATGAATTTATTTGTCTTTGAAAACAGCTTTCAAGACAACACAAATGGGAAAAAGTGATTATTCAAAGGATGCCATGAAAAATTGTAAAACAAAATAATATCTGGACACTATACACATTTTGCAGAGGATTGGGAAGAAAACAATGTGGTGCCTCAAATTTTGGGATATCAGTGGTATAAGTGTATGTTAAAACAGAAAAAAGAGCTTTTAAATTATTCCTTTCTAAGGTTTCAGTTGGATTTTTTTTTTCATTTTTAGCCTCTAATACAGTTCAGACCATAATGCGACTTGCCAATATTGCTACAAGAGATAACGTGAATCTCTCTTCCTTAAACCAAAGTGCTCAGAGCACAGTGAGACGTAAATAATAAATTTTCTGATTTATGTTTAATAAAGCATTAGAAAATAAATGAAAAGCCTATCCGGGAATTATAAGTCTTGCATGCGATACTCGGGCTTGTAAGTGTTACAAAACGCCATCTTCGTTTTCTCGACACATCAACTTTCTTTAGAAAGTCTTGACTAGAATAACAAAGAAGACGGTTATAGAAAATATCTTATTCATGTTACTGGCGCTTAAAGAATCCATATGTTTATTTTTTTCTTTTTCCAGAAAAGTGATTTGAAAAATGTTAAACATAATTTTGTTGATCTTCATATTTAATAGATGTTAAAATACAAAGATTTGTCCTTTTCTCGTGTAAAAAAAAGTTTGGTTATCAAATGACATAGAATTCGAGACTCTTGAACGAAGTTAATAAGGGGGAAAAGCAATAAGGTGCAGCTTTTCATTTTCTATTTTAAAAGTATAATAAGCTCGTAAGTGTGTGAGCAAAAGGATACATCGAAAGATATCATCAAAGAGAAAGAGCAAGCGACAGAGAAGGAGGGAGAGGAAGAGTGAGAGAACGCCTACAAATTAAGGACAGACATATAGGAAACCATCACACATACAAATTTTTACATAATTTTATAGTCGAATGGCGGCCCTAACATGACGACCAAAAAGGATTGAAAATGTGAACTCGTTAATGTGGACAAAAAGGCGATAGCTCAACCGATGAGTCTTAAAGGTCTAACATGAAAAGATTTATTTCACAAGGTAAATACATAGGAAATCATTATTAGTTTTGACAAATATGTTCTTGCTGTTTTTTTCTTCCTATGAAATAAAATTTCTTGCCATTTCTATAAGCTTTTAATTTACACAAGCGATTTGATATTTGATACGCTGGAAAAGTCAAATACCTGATGCCTAGTTTGAAATAGTACTTGGCAACATGATCAGGGAGGGAGTTCCCAGTATTTGTTGGTCGGGTCTCGATAGCTGTATCCAGTGCGTCCAATCGATAACATCATTTGCTCTTTAAATGTCACAAAACTGAGAGTCACGTTTTAGATTTCGAAAAAATCAGGGGTTTCTTAGGAGGCGGTATTGACAAAATGACTTCTTCTTTCTGGGCTGTCTTTCTTCCTCAATGAATCCCCTTCTCGGGCTCATTGTGTTATCTCTATTTAAGATCTTTTTCACATTATTTTTTCCTGCTGACACACAACTTTTAAAATTCAAGTTATTAACGGTCAGAAATGTTTCTTCCTGCTCGCAAAATTTTGTTCAAATCAAAGAGGAAGAATTATTCCAAGTGTATTTTTTTTCTAATTTTGGGTAATATTTGTACTAAACGTCACTAGATTGTACTGTCGCCGTCCATCTAATTTATCTGCGTGAAAGTTTTAATTTCTTGGCAAAATCTTGTAATATTTCTCTTGCCATCCCTTTCATTTTTGCATTCAAACCTTTCATCTTTATCTCCTCATCTGCCTGTCTGTATATCTATCTATCTATCTATCTATCTATCTATCTATCTATCTCTCTATCTATCTATCTATCTATCTATCTATCTATCTATCTATCTATCTATCTATCTATCTATTTTTCTATCCATCTTTCTATATTTCTATCTATCTATCTATCTATCTATCTATCTATCTGTGTATCTATCTACCTATCTATCTATCTATCTATCTATTTTTCTCTCTATCTATCTATACTTCTATCTATCTATCTATCTATCTATCTGTGTATCTATCTACCTATCTATCTATCTATCTATCTATCTATTTTTCTATCTATCTATCTATCTATCTATCTATCTATCTATCTATCTATCTATCTATCTATCTATCTATCCAACTATTTATCTATCTATCTATCTATTCATCTACCTATTCATCTATCTATCTATGAGTCTATCTATATCGCTCTTCCTCTCTCCCTCTCGCTCTTTGTCTCTATTTATCAGTCTAGCTATCTCTCTCATTACCTGGCATTTTCTCTATTTCTTTAGTTCTTTTGGAAGCTGCATAAAGGAATTATGAGTGTTAAGAGTTTGATAACAGTTTGCTACATTTCGAAATTTGTCTTATTCTTCTTGGTTAGCTGGTACTACAAAGAAGTGAATCTGCTCTAGAACAAAATTTTAATATATATATATATATATATATATATATATATATATACATATACAGAGAGAGAGAGAGAGAGAGAGAAAGAGAGAGACAGAGATATATAGATAGATAAATATATAGATAGAGAGAGAGAGATAGACAGATAGGTAGAGAGATAGATAAACAGAAAGATAAAAAGCAAGAATTAGATATAGAGTATACATTTGTACTTTTCATGGGCATTGAGACACGTTCATCTCTCCGTCTGCTCTCTTTATTCTACAGAACATTAAAACTTTCTTATAAAAACTGTACTCGCGCTTCGTTTATTTATTCTATTCAATGAATTATTCATTTTTTCTCAAGAGTTCTGAAATGTTCCCAAAATTCTAAAACGAGTAGAGAAGCATTACTTGGTGAATAAATTAGGCCCTTGAGGTACAGCTCTTAGTTCTTGGTAAGAAAAAAAATTATGAACAAATTGAGAAAACAAGTAGAGGCATGGTTAATGCATTTAAGTAAATACAACAAATTACTTAAGATAGAACATGGTTGCGTAAAAAAGGAGACATTAAGAAAGCTGTGCACATCATGAATCTACCTGGAAACAGACAAGTGTGTGGATCAATGTCTGTGCTATCAGATGCATAAAAAATCGATTAATAATCGGAAGCTGAGCAGCTTTCCACACGCATTTATGCAATATTTCTTTCCTGTTATCAAATCATCGTAATCATTGTACTTGTCCTGAAGATCACTCATATCCAGTACAATAAAAAAGATTCAATTTCCCTTTATCATAACTATAATTTTAATGTTGTCTTAATGCGATAAAAGCTTTGAAAATCCATGTCTTGACTACCCCAAAAGTGACCAAACAAGTTTCAGTACAGAAATTTGTCCGCGTAATTGATTGCTTCTTTAAGGTTTACTATTGATTTGAGAGCTTAAGCTGGTTTTATCTTTTACATCATCTTCTTTTTAATTGGCGACTCTCACAGGAAACATTATGTTAATACTTCAGAGAAAGCCTTATATTAATAGTATCAGGGAAATCCTTATCTTAATAGTCCTAGAGAAAGCCTTATATTAATAGTCCCAGAGAAAGACTTATCTTAAGTCTCAGAGAAAGCCTTATATTTATAGAGGTTTAAAATTGGTAATTCTGTTTCCTTGGTTATGGAGAAATACTTTAGAAATTTAAAGAGATGAGCCTTCTCATTTGACTTTAGATCAATTCTCAAAATTTTAGCAACAACTAACATATAGTATAATATATTATCCGTCTTTGTATCCTGTGAAATATGGTTGATAACATTGACAGAAATGTGTATTTTGCAGGTCTATCTGTACACTTATTGCATTTAAATTTCTTGTCGAACCCTAATCCCATTCCCACAAAAAATAGGTGATTAAGGTGATCTTTGCCACCATAGAATTATTGATTTCATTTAAAAGTTTCTGAGTCAGTAAAAGCTATGAAATAAAGAATTATAGAACATATCGCACTAACCATAGATACGTCTGTCAATAGGGTAATATGTTCTGAAAGTTAATTTAAAATAAGAGTGAAATTTATCCCCAAAATGTTCTTCAACATAATATGCGCGAGAATATGTTCATTTAGATCGATATAAAAATAAAATCTCAATGAGAAAAATCTCTCCAAACTTATAACTAAACATCTATATGTGCATGAAATATCGGGCTGAAAGTGAAATAAAAATGTTGCGTGTAAATATAGAGAGACATGAAATAAAAGCAATAAATTTGTGCCATTCCGATTCGTTTTTGGGCGATTATTGAATAAAAATTGAATCTATGTGATTCTAGTTATTTTGGCTTAGCACTCGGAGGATATAATCTTATTTGTTAATTATTACAACTTTTTCCACCTTAACTGAGAGCAAAGATGCCATAAGAATATAGCTTCTATTTCCTTAGAGAACCCTGAAGCTGTTCATCTAATCTAGGCGATTCAGGTCTGACCATGCCAGACATCTCCAGGAATATGACGTTGCTTAAGTTATCGGTAATATTTATTTCTATGTCAGGCAATAATGTAACTGTCATTTTATTGTTATATCTATTTGCATCTTTCCTATCAACTGATGACCAATATAGTAGGTTTTAACTGTTTTCAATCGTCATTATAATGATAACAACCATAATTTTGTTTGAAATAAATATTCGAAGTGTTTCAACTATTCACCACTAGACAGCAAAATATACTGTGCATAGACCATACGAAATCAACAGGCATAGATTGGAGTGAACTTCAAAAACTGAGCTCTGTAAACTTCATTCCGTTTAAATAAATGGTTTCGGAAAGATAAAGGAACATTTTTTTTAATTTATTTTAATAAAAATGCTACGATTGTATAGGAAAGCTTTTAAACATGTATTCCTATTTGAAAAGGAAAGGTTTAACAAATGTGTTCCTTTCACAAGAAAGCTGAACAATTGGCCATTGTGATTTTGTTGATTTGAGTTTTCCTTAAATTGCGCTTAAAGACAACAATGATTTTCTAGTTTTTAACTAAAGATGTGCATATGGAAAATGTGAAATCAAAAACGAAAATAGTAAGCCTTTTATTATTGTTTTAAGGCAAAGCCATTCTTGGTGATATCGGAAAAGAATTTGTTTTTCAGCACAAATTTACTTTATTATGTACATTTCACCTTAAGTTTTCGACTTTCTGGGGGTGATAAGTATGCATATCATAACGATCATCCATCGATTTCTTAGCCAGCTTTTAAACGCAAGCTACTAGAAGACATGTAGATCTAGCTCCATGTCTTGTAATTTACACCATTTATTCGACCTATGTAATATCATTACTATTCTTGGCGACTGCTCACCGCAGAATGACTTTAGTATTGATCTGTCGATCTAGTGTGGCACAGTGAGCATGCTTCTTAACAACTGCCTCATACCTTTTGTACATTGAGTGGAAGGCCAAGTGAGTGATCAAGGGAATATTCACTGGGGGCCAATTTCTTATGAAAAAAAAGCAATTTTTCGTACGCTGTTATATGCTTTACTTATTATACCAGTCCTATTGGCATTGGCTTAATGCGTCACGATTTGATTACAAATCTTTCTCTCTCTCTCTCTCTCTCTCTCTCTCTCTCTCTCTCTCTCTCTCTCTCTCTCTCTCTCTCTCTCTCTCTCTCTCTCTCTCTCTCTCTCTCTCTCTCTCTCTCTCTCTCTCTCTCTCTCTCTCTCTCTCTCTCTCTCTCTCTCTCTCTCTCTCTCTCTCTCTCTCTTTCTCTCTCCCTTTCTCTCTCTAATTAATATAATATATGTCTATCTATGAATGTATCTATTTATCTATTTATCTTACTGTGTGTCTATTTATTTACCTATGCACCGCTTTATTTTTTTTTTTATTCACTTCATCTTGATCCTCTCTCTCTATCTCTCGCTCGCTCTCTCTATCTCTCTCTTTCTCTCTCAACCACATACACTCCCACATACTCTGTTTTCTCCACCTTCAGATTCCTTTTCTTTCCCTTTCTTAAATTTTATATTTTGCAGATTAGAAAACACAAAGGTAAATTATAGTTATTTTAAGTTATTATTGTGCATTGGTATATCGGCTATTTTTAAACTACTTGAGAATGAAGAAGAAAATTAAGGCGTATCCTCGTCTGGAGCAATACTGTTTAAGAACTATGTTGACTTTCTGAAATATATTCTTCATCTTTGCATTTTTACTTTTTTCTTTAACTTAAAACAATATCTGCACCTAAGTACTCTAATCCCTCCCTTTCCACATACACACACACCCTCTTTATCTTTCTCTTGCCCTCATCCTCGCTATTTGCTTATCTCTCACTTTCTCTCTTTCTCTTCATTTTGTTTTTTCCTCTTCTTCTCTGACTTTCTCCTTTATTCTTTCTCCTTCATTCTTCTCCTGCCAGTTCTTTCCTTTTATGTGCATCTTTGTTTTTTTTTTTCACTCATTTCTCATAGAAAGCAATGGAAGCTATTTTCAACAAAAGTCAAATATAGAACAGGAGTGAGGCTGCAACAGCATTTCAGAAATTATAAATATTCACTTTTGCGCTTTCATATATATAATATATGTATTATAATAATCACATGGCTTTGAAAAGAAAGGAAAGGTAGACTATTATCTAAACAACTTCAATACTTATATACAATCATTTTAAATAAAATATTTTACGATACTGACAGGTCGATCAATTCAAGCTAAGACGCAAAGTGAAATAGGCTGGATCTAAAGTGTAAATAATAGAGACGTTAAAGCTAAAAAAAAAAGTTGTCTGATGAGGCGTATAACTAGCGGAGAGGAAAGGCATCGTCACAGAAAGAAAAGAAAAGCTTTTTTTTTAAGAATCAGTTCGTTTTCATTTTGCATTTGAAGCAGTTGAGCAATGTCTGGGATCACCAAAAATACTTTCTTTTCCATATAATTATTGCGTTGTGGTCTTAATTACTTCAAAATATATTGAAACATTTGAAGATTATTATTAATATCTCGCTTACACAGTATGAATTTTCTGTAAGCTTCCCTCGGGAGTCCTCGGAGTTCTGGGAGTTCACAGAAGTGAGTTCTTAAAGAAAGAGAGGAACAAATTTGCCACGAGCAGAAAAAGTGCGCGCCAAACGCGCATTGATTGTGAGGTTTTTCTGGTGACATGCAGGCCGAGCGGTAACGGCCTACTTTCAGCCTCTACCCAATCTTCCATATCAATCTTTGTCTATATTCTCTCTCTCTCTCTCTCTCTCTCTCTCTCTCTCTCTCTCTCTCTCTCTCTCTCTCTCTCTCTCTCTCTCTCTCTCTCTCTCTCTCTCTCTCTCTCTCTCTCTCTCTCTCTCTCTCTCTCTCTCTCTCTCTCTCTCTCTCTCTCTCTCTCTCGTTTTGCCCTCTCAAAGTCAATGTGTTTTATGTGTCCTTCTTTAACTTTTACTCTGCTCTATCTTTCTCCGTTTCTCTCTCCTTTCTCTGTTTGTCTCTCCGTATCTGAATCTCTGTCTATTCTAACTTTCTTGTTAATTTTTATCATTTTACTGTCTACATTTTATCTTATTCTTCCTTCATATCATTGTATGTCTCTGACTTCCAACGTTCTTTCAATCTGTCTCCGCCAATACTTTTATGTTATATTCCTTTTAGAAATGTGTTTTCATCGTATGTCCTATGTCAGTGGACTTCCCTGCAAGCCTTCACATTTGTCTTTTTCTCTCACTTCTCTCTCCCTCTCTTAATCTCTCTCCGGCCGTCCTTATAATAACATATGGTCTCAATTGATCTTTATTTATTATGCCTCTCACTTTTTTTGTCATTTTTTCCATTTTTCTATTACCTTATCATCTTGGTTTCCAAATATCACGTGATTTGTTTACTTTTAATTTTAGTTCTTCTTACGTTTCTTTGCTTACTTGCTTTTTATAATTCTCCGTTTTGCTCCACTATTCACATACATTTTTGTCACTTCAATTGACGTTCAGAATGTTAAAAAAGTTATATCTATCTATTCCTCTTTACTCCCAATGATTACGCAAACACATAGTTGCTTAGGATAGGCTTAACGATTACCTTTTCCGATCTTTTCATCTCCCTCCTACCCCATCCCTACTATTAGTGTTCACCTCTGTAATACGGCTGTTTCCCAGGCCTTGCCAGGATCCGTACTTCCAGGCCTTGACTCGCCTGCCACATCCTTTCTAAAGCTCCCTCTGGGGTGTTCGATTTTTCCATCTATAGATCTAATGTGTGTAATGTTAGCGACTGTGAGGGGTTTTCATGGCGTTGTCTTCCTAGCTGTATTCTTCACTGTAGTGCATGCCTGCATGGAGATTGTGGTGATACCATTTCAGCATTCAGTCAGATACGATACTAATAATTTCTCTTGTTTGTTCCGTATAGGTTATCTACCTTATGTTTCATGTACATTGCCTCAGGTAAGTCTTAGAAGTCTTATTTTTTTATCATTTAATCTTAGGGCCTGGCGGCTTTTATTCTTACCATGCATGAGATCCTATTCAAAGATTATAAAACTTATCCTGGATTCTCTATTTTATAGTAGAAGCAATTACATTTTTTTCCTCATCTTATGTCAATTTAAAACTAATATGAAATGTGCAATTAAGAGAAACATCAAAGGCGTCAAAAGCAAAATTTTTGTGTTAGTAATTCTTATTTCTTTAGATGAATGTGGTATGAAGAAACAGTTACTGTTTTCGTATGTTTATAATTTAAGTATGGTGGGAGTGTTCATGTGAGAAATGGGCTTTACATTTCACATAATTCGATTGTTTATCAGTAAGACTATATTACTCTTCCTAGTTCTTTTCATAAAATATATCAGCTACATATGCCATGGGCAACCTATTATTTCTCAAAATGTGAAATAACTTAAGACGATAAACAGATTTTCTTACAACCAATACGAATAAGGGAATTGTTGCTTCTTTGTGGGTTTTTTTTCAGCTCACTTATTAAGCTTTCCAATGGTCAAGATTGAAAAAAATTGTCACAATGTCCCAGAGGACATAACGGTCATTTCATATGTAAACCTAAAAAGAAAAAAAATGTATAATATCACTTTTACATACAATTTTTCTTTCAATATTTTTTTCTTTAGAATCATAATATTGGTTTCTTGGCAATTTAGCTTTGGTGCTAGTTTTTATTGATAATAAATGTTTTCATAAGACATGTACTTCTCAACTGAGCTTGACAGTGTGTATTTGAGGAAAGTTTTGTATACCTCAACTGAAGCCGCCTCTGTGCATCGATGCATAAAATAACATCAAGACTGTAAAAATAGGGGGCGGGAGAGTGAGGGGATATTCAGGTACACAATATAGCATTTTACCGATAAAAGGATAAAACTGATGAAAAAAAGAATCAAACTGCTATTGTATTGAATAACGATCTGTTCAAGTGAACGCAAGATGAATGAATGCCACTCCCACGTCAATAGAAATTGTAGAGAGCAAATCAATACCAGCCTTGAAATGTTATCTCTTGCGAATGAATGCCCAAGTACAAGGATACAGCATTACAGTAATTAGATTTCAAATGGCCAGTGAGCATCGCTCCTCTCTGAAGCACTTTACGTGGATCGATCATTGTGCTCTAAAGTATTGTGGATAGATGCAGGTTTACACAATCATTTGCTGCTTAATTTTGCCCATTATTTTTTTTTAATCTGCAGTTTCTGTATTTTGAAATTGGGAAGAAAAATGTCGACAAAACCTAACTTTGTTCTTTAACATTCTTCTTTAATTTCAGCGAGGCCAAGTTGATAAAATCAACTCATATATGTGTTTCCCAAAGCAAATCATCAGCTTATCTGTCCAAACTTAAAAGGGAATTTAATTATGTCATTTGCGAATGTTGTGCGCTTTCATTCAAAATGATAGTTTTATGCGAATACTTCGAGATTAATAAAGATAGAGAAAACAAAGGATAATTTTTTTAAGTCATGTTGACTCTCTTAAGAGTCTATCCGAATTCATATTTAAAGTTCTTTTTAAGAGCACTTTTCAAAGGATTCAGATCTAAATTGTGGGTCTTTTTTATGTCAACGATTCCCACAATGTGGATATCATATATAGATGTATATATATATATATATATATATATATATATATATATATATATATACATCTATATATGATATCCACATGTTGAATGATTTATGAATTTAAGGAACTACAAATCATAAAAACTATTCTTATAATTCGAATCTTTTTATCCTATTTTCTGCTTGTAGTTTTTTCTTTGTGGAGGAAGAACTCAACTCTTTGCGGTCTAATTGATTTTGACAGAAATCGATATTAACCTCCTTAAGAGATCACACGCGAAATTATCAAGAACGATGAAACAATTTTTTTTTCAATTTATGATCTTGCCAACGTCTTTATCTATGCTCTTTGCACTCTCCCCAATTTGTCGCTAAATGCAGTGAATGAGACAAATTTGTCGAACTGTCTCCAAAATTTGGTTCTGAATCTTTTTGTGAAAAGCCTGGATATGCCTGGAGAATAGTGTGGATCTTGCTCTTGAACTGCTCCAGCTGCTCGGTTTCCATCTTAGCGGTGTGCACAGGAGTGATGTCATGATGGCAGGATGCCGCAAGATAGCAGAAGCCAGGTCATTTCAGATGACTTCTCCCAAAATATCCTCTACATTAAACAAGCACATGAAAGAAAAAAAGCCGAGAATATAAATTTAAATCCTCCCTCCTGTTTTATTATTGATCGCACGGCTTCAAATGTTTCCCGAGCATTCTATATTACTTCTAGCGTGCCAAGTAAACCAGCCTGTTTTTGCCAATCGAAGATTGTTTTTGCTTTATTTGCCCTCCTATTCGACTTGAATCTAAGTTTTTAGAGTTCGTGTTCGAGCCAGGCCTTAACCTCTTGGTTGGAATTTGTTCGATAAAAAGGGACGACGTGGATATTTTTTGTAAATAAATTAATTTAAAATCGAGTTCGCATTTAGCATGAGCAAGAATATTCAGAAAATTTTGAACAAAATTTCAATTTATTAACAGACCCTTTGATCGCTCAGAGGAATAACTAGATTGGGAAAGATGTTTTAAGGTTTTAAATCATTATTCATGTGTCAACAGGGTGTTGGGTTTTGTAACTAATAATGGTTTCCTCCGTTTTAAGCTTTTACTACCGCTTGAAGGAAAAGAGTTTGCACCGAGGAAGTGTTCAAAGGTCAAATTCTACTTTCAATGGATAAAAGTGTTCAAATTTATTTCTTATAAACAACAGTTTGTGCCAATCGTGAACTGTAAAAAGGTTGCTGGCACGAACTTTTCGTTCACGTTGAAATCTAGAGATGTAATATTAGATCTTCCAACCTAAAATGCCTAAAGGTATCATCTGCTGTGTTTTGAATGATGAAGACCTCGCACAAACTTGATGGTTTTGGAAAATGAAAACGAGAGAATGTTTTTATCTCATTTTAAAATCAGGGAGAACAAACTAAAGAAATGACGAAAGACGTAGACTTAGATCTCAGCAATCAGGAGACCAGATGCCACTTTTCAGAGGTAAATAAAAGGCGTTACTGTTTGCTCCCGACATATTTGCAATGCCTTTAACTTTATGGATAATCCATAAAGATTTTTAAACTTAAACGTCTTCATGTGCAATATAATTCAGCTTTATTTAATCTGGACGTCAAATCTATATTTAGACTTTGATCCTCCAAATTCTCGGATCGCGACATTCTAGCTTCTCTGAATTGAGTGTTTCCCAGCAGTCTCTCAGGATAAAAATGTGAGAAGCTTCAAATTATGTGTCCATTTTTACCAACATGTAAACTGATCTAAATTATAAATCTAGATTTAAGTAGACATCAAGATAATTTTCTTCGATTTTGGTGGTGCGTGAACTCACATCATAAAAAAACGCAGCAAATTCACTATTTTTGATTGTTTGGTTTTGTTGGTTTTTTTTTTACTGTAAACTTGATAGTCGTTTCTTCGATTAAGTTCTAGACCATTTGTTTTGTAGTGTAAATATGGGTCTTCCTCTTCTCTATTCTTTTTGACCCAGGGAATACTACCGTAAACTTATATAAAGTTAAGGGACTTAACTGTACTTCACCACTGAAATCACAATCCCGATGAGATGACATCCTACAATATGATTCTAATTTTTTATTCTATAGCTTTTAATCTTAAAGCATTGCTGTTTGTGAAATATCTTTGTGGATCTTAATAGTTCTAAGTGATTCCGATCTATGAGAGAGTTATTCCTAAAGTATTGGCAATCGACTGTTCCTTGTTAGGTCGCCCATGCAATATTTAAGGTAGTTATGTAGCAATAGGTGATTTTGAGTATACATAGAAACTACCCATTGCATAATGGTACCACATGTGTCGAAAAAGACCTGTTGAAGATCGCCGCTTTTCCAGCGATATTCATCTTTTCTCCTCCATCGAGTACAAAATCCCTTATACAAAGTCAAGGTTTATCTTCTGTGACTGTTCTATTATAAAAGCTGTTGTGCCCTCTATGAACTTAGTAAGTTTTTGGTTTTGAGAATCTGACACTGGATTGTTTATATTCATGTGTCGACAAATGATGACAACAATTTGAATGTGTTGCTTTAATCAAGCTTTACCGCAAAACGGAAGACTTTTAAAAATGTATATCACCAATAATTTCTTTATATGGCTTTCTGTTAAGGATTTCTGAATATCAAATATTTCTGCACTCACATATGCTGTGAGAATCTATCCATTTGCACATGTCTCGAAGAGATGACTTCCATCCATCTTTTAAAAGCCAGAACAGATGGAACACAATCTCCAATACCAGTACTTACAAGCTTTGAATCTTTTATAATCAATTCATTATGTGTGCTATTTAGATCTAGCTGTCAACAGCGCTGGAGCAGAAAATTTTACAGGAAATTAACTGAACAATCATCAGCTTGTCACAAGAGTTCTAAATTTTTCAACGGAAGAAAAACTCATTTTTTGGTTAGACCTTTTGATTTTTTTTATTTTGGTCGCTTGTAGACTGCAATGTCAATAGTTTTAATGAGTTATCAACCAGTTTTTAAAGCTCTTTAGACCATTTTTAGCCACTGGCTCCTTAGAGTCTTTCAGCATAATGAACAGACTGGTTTTGCAACACTTGAGCTTCCGAATTTTTATTTTTTTTTGGGGGGGGGAGGGGGGGAGTCGAGGTATCAAATATGCTTCATTGATATTTTAGTTTTGATATGTGATTGTAACTTCCTATATCTGTGAGACTCAATATTTTGTTTTATTTTAGTCTGTATTGACTTTCATTTGTCGAGAAGATATTGTTGACAATTGGTGGCCAGAGAACCTTTGGGGTTTGGCCTAAACTGAAGCCACTACTCGACATAACAACTGCCCCATGGTTTTCATCCGTTTTGTCTTGCAAAGACAGGTCACACAATCTTTGATAATTCAGAAATGTTTTGTGACTAAACATTGGTTATAATTGTATTTTTTAACACTTTCCCCTCTGTTTTCTTTTTAAGACACTTTCATGATTTGAGCTTTATTTCTGCACCAAGCGGTTACGATTATATTTGAAATACTAAATTTTCATTTGAGCAGACTATGGTAACTTATCCTGCTCTATGTGCTCACATCACCATTATGGGCATTAGTGAGCTATCGTGCATACCATATCAATTCCGATTCCCGACTTCAACTTTATTCGTTTTGTTACGGAGCTGTCTACTGAGGCCTGGAAACCATGCATCATTCATCATCGCCTGCTTGTCGCCGATTGATCCATCTTTCTAAAGTCTTCATTTCTTATTTTTTTATTGAAATGATTTAGAATTCTGCAAGCTCGTGACCTTTATATTCTCATATATTTCATCGCTTTTATGTCATAAGAAGCTCTAACTCTCCTTAGGCATCATTAATTTTATCTGCTCTCTCAATTCAAAGTTTATGAAGCCAAAATGTAAAGTTTCTTTAGTGAGGAGATCTCCATTTAAGAGACTATTGTGGCCGAACTGTTGGGGATTCAGAAAAATCTGTGGCATCATAGATCATTCACCTCAAAGGCTTGTGTATAATTATTTGTATCATTTGGAATTGAAACCCAGGTTGCTTGATTAAGTAACTTTGAGCTTTACCAATAATTTGAACTACTGTTTTGCTCTCACTCTCTTTCTTACTATTGTCCTCTTATCCACAGTCTTTTTTTATTTTTCTTCCGACAGATCGGTTATTTCAATCAGTACTTTTATTTTCTAAATATTCAACTTGTTCCAACGCTTTACTCATCAGTGTCTAGATAAGAAGCTAGACCCATGATAAAGAATTTGGTAGTTCTATTGTTTTAAAAGGGTGCCGCAATAAATTCCGACATTTGGTTAATATATGGCTCTTTGGTATGAGGTAGAATATTCTGCGCCGTATATTGTGCCTATTTATACTGTACGACCACTTCTATAAAACTGGAAATGAGCAGAGTGAAGCTGTTTTTGACACGGCTCAGACTGCAAGAAACAGAAAAAAACCTCTTTGTTTTTATACCAGACTATAAGATTCTACCTAAAGATGTTTCAACCCTATAAATAAATGAGTGAAGTCAGCTGCAGATGTTTTGTTTTTTGTTGTTGTTGTTGTTGTTGTTGTTGTTGTTGTTGTTTTTTTTTTGTTGTTTTTTTTTTGTTGTTTTTTTTTGTTTTGTTTTTGTTTTGTGTGTGTGTGGTTTTTTTGGGGGGTTGCCTTGTTTTTTCCCGTTTATGGACGGTATTATGTAATGTAGTCGAGGAAAACGGTGTTTCTTGCCTCGATCTATAACTGTGTGATTTCTTGCTCATGGCTAATAATTTCCTTTCGTGTCGGTGGGCTGATTGGTTTCTTTTCAATTATTTTGAGATCTTGTTTTAATAAGAGGAAATATCTTATCTCAACTGGTGAAAATTTAATTATATTAGAAGTAACGTAACATGCCTTTGAAAGAACATTGAGCTTAAATTTGCAAAAGCTGAAGAGAGCTTTTGAGGAGAGGGAAGGGGAAGGGATAACGGGAAAGGGGTAGGATATATCATAATTTTTTGTTCGTTTCCTTTTCAGCATCTCTTAAAAGTTGAATGATAGCTTTTAATATGCAACATTAACATGTTCAGCGTTCCAGCATAATCTTAACTTTTTTTTTTATTTGGGCGTAAAAGTTTTACTGTGAAGATGGAGTAAAATTAAGCTAAAGCTCACAAATTATTTATACAAGTATGTTGACCTGATGAATGAGCCGGAGTAGCTGAAGAATAATACAATCATAATATTATGTGCTCAGAAAAATCTATTCTTCATTTTAGCCCTTTCTACAAATAAATGGACTTAATGAATTATCCGCAACATCACAATTCGGAATCAAATTTTTCTCATATACTATACTTTGTCCTTTATAACTTTCTTTACGTTAAATACCACACTAATGCTACCCATGCAGACGGTCTCTACAAATACTTTTACAATATGTCGCCTTAGAATTTGGGCATTCAACCGACATTTTGTTAATCTTATTGTAATTTTTCAGTTTCCTAGATCAAAATAACCATTGACTTAAAAAGCAAACAGAACTTCCGTATTGGAATATATCGTCGATCTTGGCCAAGAGAGTCCGACCAAACTTGTGATCCGGAGATCTTAAGTTAATAAAAACGTTTGGATTCCGATCCTCTGGCAGCGAGCCAAGTTCTAAACTTCGAAGCTTTATGTTCTTTTAATGGATCGATTTGGATGTTTTGATGTTAAAGCCACTTCTCTGCCCTATAATAAGATGTCTGATAAATTTATTGGCCATCCGTGCAGTAATAAAGCATCCATCCAGAGCGTTCCGAAGTTTTGGTGAGATTATATATAATGTGTAAAGAAAATTTTAGATTTATTTACTGTTATATTCGCTACACATGTGTTTCCAGTGTCCTTTTTCAGTAGGTAAATCTACTTTGTTTTTGTTTTTTAATTTATTTCACTTCCTTTAACTTTCAAAATAGAGGGCTGCTCTCATTCAGTACTAACCAAACAAATTATATATATATATATATATATATATATAAGATTCAACAACCATTAAAAATCTAAATTTCCTTAGTTCACACGGAAATAGGAAAGGTATATTGATCTTAAAAGTAATTTACGATATATAGAGTAATTTCACAAAGTAGAAATAATTAATCAAAGACAAGAGCATTTCTAAATAGATGTTTTGTCTAATAAAATTCAAAACGTGCATTGTTTAATCTTGCGTAAACAAGACGTCTGAACACATTGCCCAAATTGTTTTTAAAAAATTTTCTTGGGAGAGGAAATTGCAGAGTTTTGTTTGTTTTTTTTTTTTTTTTTTTTTTTTTTTTGTTTTTTTTTTTTTTTTTTTTTTTTTTTACTGTTCCATCTTAGAGATGATTTAGTCTGCCGCTATTTGTAAGTAAAGAGAAGTGAAGTGTTTCTAAAGGCCTTAAAATAAACATTGTGTAAACTTTCTCTTTGTGTTACTCTTAATCAATGGGGTCTATTTAAATTTAGCTTAGGTCACATGATATTTTCTAATGAATACTACTTTGTTTGTTTCCTGGATCTGAGTTTTTCATATTTTATTTCACAGGCTAACGAGATAAAGTGTGAAAGATTTTGTTTTAGTCCAGTTTAGAAAGAGTTGAAAGTGTAAGAACCATAAATTTTTTTCACTGGCGTGATAGGACACACAAAATACGAAATAAGGAACAAAGTCTTCTGACATGGTAGGCCATGGAGATATTTGGTCATAATCAACCTCGTGACTCTTATACAGCCACTATTGTCCAAGGTCAGAAGGTCCAGCAAATAAAAAAGAATTAGCTTTTAAACGCATTTGGATACAAGTAATATTTCTAGGTCTTTAAAAGTTTATTCAAAATGGTCTTAAAATGTACGGTTAAATATTTTTCTTTTTTTTTCCTATTTCTTCTACACACAAAAAAGAAATCAAAAACAAGAAAGAGAAGGCAGGTATATATATCCTGTATTCCGGAAATACGTTATGATCCGAGGCCAAACCTGGCTAGATTCTCAGTTGAACTCATGCATTATTAAACCCATTGGGTTTTGTTTAGTTTGTTTTAAAATTTGTTTCTTAGCGTGTTTGTTGTTGCTGCTTTTTAGTGTTTTGTTTTCGTCTGTTTTTATGCTGTTGTTTTGCTTGTTTTTCTTTTATTTTTATTTTGAATTAGTAGTCGTACGACATATTAACTGTATGCTTTTTTTTTTTCTTTTTACAATCTCTCGCATTTTTGCTGATCTCTATAGCATTTCCATAAAGTTGAGCATCTCTAAAACACACCCACACACACACGCAGAACCCAGAGTCTATTTATTATTTTATGTTATCCTGTGATGACTTAAGTTGTCAAGACTGAGCAAAGAATCTCTTAACATACTAGGAGGTATTAAGCGATAAAAGCCTTCATAATAATTACTGTGGCACATTTAATGTGATCAGACAAGTCCCCTTAGACCCAATCTCTCTCCTCTTTATCCTTCTAATACGGCGTAGACATCTTAACACAGCATCAGAGGCAATGACTTTGTTCTGCTCGCGGAGTAATCAATACTATGTAAATTCTGTCTTATAGCTATTCCCTCTTCCACATCATGAGCCTTCCAGCTATTACCCTTGTTTCTTCTTGTTATTGCTTTTTATTTTTGACATGCCTCAACGTACATAAGTTTATATTAGTTTGCAGGTTTGTTTAAAAGAGTGTCTGTTCACAAAAATATCTTCATATCATAGATGGTTCACAAACAATCGACTCTTTTCTTCAAATTATTCAACTCCATTTTTCTTTTTAGTTTTAATCTATCAATCTATTTCTGTTTTTACAATCTATCTATTTTACTATATCTTTCTATCTATCTAGGCATGTCTATATATTTATATCTATTTATTTATCAGTCAAATTCTAAATCTCTCTTTATTTATATATCTATCTGTCTTTCTAGCTTTTTCCTCTTTTTCGATTATTTTTCTTTCTGCGATTGTTTTTTCTTTCTGTTACTCTCTCACACTTTCTCTTTTCTTTCTCACGCTTTGCCTACTCTATGTCTAGGCTATGATTTTATCTGTTTGTCCGTTGTCTTCTTTGACTCTCTCTCTCTCCCTCCCTCTCTCTCTCTCTCTCTCTCTCTCTCTCTCTCTCTCTCTCTCTCTCTCTCTCTCTCTCTCTCTCTCTCTCTCTCTCTCTCTCTCTCTCTCTCTCTCTCTCTCTCTCTCTCTCTCTATATATATATATATATATATATATATATATATATATATGTATATCCTGCCTCTAGCTCTTATCATTTTAACTTGCAACTTTCTGTAGCTAAAATGATCATTTTTAATCGGTGCTTGGGTCTAATTTGAACTCACTTATCAATGTAGTATATAGAAAAAAATGAGTATGAGGTTATTTCATGAGTTTGTTAAAATCTGTATGATTTTTTTTTATTCACCCATAATTTTTAACGAATACATATTCTCCGCTTTATTTGAATTTTTTTTAATTTTCTTTCCTTTGTCTACTTCTTAAGATTTCAAAAATGTTCTTATTTATGTTCATTCTATTGCCATTCTCATAGACGTTTCGTAAGAGGACCCTAAAAATAGAAAACGAGAAAGCTATTCCTGGTCCATGTCTCTTGTGATTAACAATTTCCTTCGCTTCCCAAAAATATTTTTTTGAGTAAAGTCTTTTTAGTCGCTATTTTTTATGCTTCTGTTTTACTACATCACTTAATACACGGACAAAAAATGCAATGAGGTTCTAAAATCGTAATAAAAGAGTTCAGATATAAACTTCCATTTCTTAGTATGAATCTGGAAAATGCAGAATCTAAAATGGAGTAATTTCTTAAGTAAGTATAATTATTCGAGTAATATTCGCTGTACGTTTTCCTGCTATTGCTTTTTCTTTCAACTAGATACAGCGCCTTTTTGTATTGAGTAAAAATTACGGTTACTTTAGTTTTATTTTGTCTTTTTAAGAAGAGATGATGTTGATTTTATACTGGCAATATAAGAAAATTAAGTCTTCACATGTTTAATTTTGGATCCGTAGATACATCTTGTATTTTCAGATGATTAAACTTTATACTATCTTATAGCATCTGTTAAATAAAACTCCATAAATTGGACAAGCTGTAAAAAGCATCAAATATACAAAAACGTATTCTTTATATCAAGAGCAAACTCATGAGCGAAACACAAAAGATAAGATGGATACTGATTAAAGTCATGCAATTATGTCTCGCATTGTTGTACAATTATAAAAGACAAGCTGCTTTTACGCGTGTTCCCTTGACCTGGTATTACGTTCACCATATATATATTCATGAGTCGATATGGAGGTACAACCGAAAGCCTCTGTTTGTTGCATAATGACCTTGAATATAATGAGCCGTAGAAGCAGCACTTATTCTTCGCTGTAAACATAGGATGAGCATAGTGTTTGTAAACACGAGTCGTCTTCTCTTGCCAAAAGCCAGCCAAAAGAAATCGATGCGTAACAGAGAACCGTTAATTTTTTTTTCTACGCTTGTTTTTAGAGCAAGTTGGCGATAGACTCTGATATTTTACATTTTCGACGCGGAGCAAAAGTACTTTGTAATTTCTTCGGTTTTGACATGTTCGAATTTGTTTTTGTTTGTTTGTTTGTTTGTTTTATTCATTCATTTTTTTTAAATGTTTGACCAAACATTAAGGCCAGTATTTATCAGCAGTTAATGAACTTAACGATAATTGTTACCTATCTCAAAAGCACTCATTTAAGTGTGTAGTTCCTCCGTTTTTTGTTTGTTTGTTTTGTTGTTGTTGTTGTTGTTGTTGTTGTTGCTTTTTTTTTTGGTGGTGGTGTTTTTCCATGATTATCAGTTTAATGGTTTCACTGATTCCTTTACAAAATAAATGAATAATATGCAGACATTATGAAGTTTCTGCTAAAGTCTTGTTAGTCTCACACTTGATAAAGTCATAGATAGGTA
>JAWDGP010005883.1:0-10394 GCA_033675545.1 Elysia crispata
ATGTATCATGCAAACTAAATCTCTCACAAGTAGGACCTCTAGGATATAAAAAATTCCTTCATAAAAACTTTATAATTATGATTCTGGGTCGTAGTAGTAGTAGTAGTAGTAGTAGTAGTAGTAGTAGTAGTAGTAGTAGTAGTAGTAGTAGTAGTAGTAGTAGTAGTAGCAGCAGGAGCAGCAGCAGCAGCAGGAGCAGCAGGAGCAGCAGGAGCAGCAGCAGCAGCAGCAGTAGTAGTAGTAGTAGTAGTAGTAGTAGTAGTAGTAGTAGTAGTAGTAGTAGTAGTAGTAGTAGTAGTAGCAATTGTAGAGGTAATAGTAGTAGTTGCAGCAGTAATTTTAAGTATGAGTCTGTCTTTCCTCTTCGTCTCTTTTTTCTCCCTTTTTTTCTCTTTTACTATATCAATCTTTTCTTATTATATCTGTTGAGTTTTAAATATACCCTTCATCTTAAAAAAAACCTTTCTTTTTATCTTGTTCTTGTATCTGTCTTTCTGTTTAATTGTTTGCCTATTAATCATATGTATTAGTGATTTCTCTCTATGGGCACATTTCGCGCGCTTCCTTTCATTATGCCTCTCTTGAAATATTTGTGTATATAATATCTTTGGGTTGAGTTAGATTTGTTTTGGCTAATTTCCCGTTTCTTAATTTTAGACTTTCTGTAATCCATTTATCTATCCATTCATCCATCCATCCATATACCCATCTATATATCTTTCTTTGTACATATTAATCTATCTATCTATTTATCCGTATATTTCTATCTATCTTTCTATCTATCCACTATTTATATATATTTTTTCTTTCTTTCTCTCTACCTATCTATCTTATTATTTATCTAACTATAAATTTATTGTTGACTTTCTGGTTATCTAAAATGTTGTTATCTGTCAATCTTTTATCGCCCATCTTTCATTCTAAAAAACAGT
Source organism: Elysia crispata (assembly GCA_033675545.1). NCBI lineage: Eukaryota > Metazoa > Mollusca > Gastropoda > Plakobranchidae > Elysia > Elysia crispata. The sequence continues at coordinate 933 of JAWDGP010005883.1, forward strand.
CTATGCTGTTTCTCTCCAGCTATTCAGTTTCATTGAAAAGTAGAAAATGAAAGGAAACAAAACATAAAAAAGCACAGAGAATCATAATTATAATGTTCCTCTCCTCTATCTATCCTAAAACCACTCAATATGAAGTGAGAGAGTTTACTGAAATTTGACCTGTCAAGACCAGTGTGCCACGCGGTACAAAAAAAAGGAAAGTTACGCCTATGTATTTAAGGCAAAAATGCATTTGAAAGTTCATTTTATATTTGTTGTGATTAATTTCATCAATTTTAATTGCTAAATTTGTAATGATGAATGAAAAAACTTTTAAAAGACTGTTCTCAGTGTCTTCCATGTTTCAAATCGAATGACTATTTTACAACAAACTGCTTTAATTGTTTAAAGTTAAGTTTATAGGAAAATAATGTTATTTTACTTAAATAGATTAAACGCCTATAAAAGCAAAAAATTAAATAAAATCTGACCTACTCTAGAGTAAAGACAAAAGCGTCATAGACAACATGCTGTTCTTTACAAGGAAATAATAGGTATTTAATTGGTCAGTATTTTAAGAACTGCTGTCATATTTGCCGTTTTTCTGGGGCGGCGGTTGCGAATATAAACACCACTGTTACTTCTCTTGCATTTTTTGAACTTCTATACTGTTTTATATCCTAGATATCGACCTGTTGCACTATCGTCAACAAAGAAACGTAGAAACATTCAAGTTAAGGCATTTTATTAACTTGCCACTCTTAATTTGTCTCACGTGAGTTATACAGATTGTTACTAGATCTATAATAATTATAAGTTTCAGCAATCCAGGGTAACCCAATAAAGTCTGGAGCCTTATACTCTTTTTTATCTGCAATATTGTCTGAGCAGTTGTACGTTTTTGCTTTTTACTGGAGAGCAATTTTATATCACATCAAGCAGAGCACTTTATTGCATTTGTAAAGAGTCATCAGCATCACATTCTGATCTCTGTGGAGGATAACCTGAAACAAAGGCCGCTTAAAAGATTGCACTCAGATGTACTTCCCTTTTTTACTTGAGATCTCTCCTTCATTTAATATGTCTTTATGACAAGGTGAGAAGAAGTCCAATGTCTCAAGGTTCTATATATTTTCAAACTGAACTATGAATAGCTCTAGAGGAGATATATCTGTTATTGTTGTAAGTTTTGCTTTTCTTTATTGTCGTAGTTCTCCCCACCTGTCCATTGTTGTATAGTTTGCTTTTCTTCAGTGCAGTTTTATGGCTCTGGATGATATACGTTGGTTATTTTTGTGAAGTTTTCTTTTCCTCAATTTAGTTGTCGTCAGCACCTATTCATTTAAACGGGTAATCATGCTTGTATTTAATAACGCTTATTAAATAAAACAAAAAGATACAGACCATATGATGTATAGTATCACATGAAAATGCTTCTGTGCTGTATATCTGCTTCGCTCGTTATGTTTATTTGCAGCATCGTTTGCCTATGCTCCAAATCTGTTTTGCTTCCCGAAGTTACCGATTTATTTATAGAAGACTACAAGGCATGTAGGTAGATATAAAGATAGATAGATGGACAGATAGATAAAGAGAGAGTGACAGACAGATCGACGGACAGAGGCTTGATCTATCTATGAAAAGATAATTTTTGTCAAGAAAATGTTTGAATTTATCTCTCAGGTAGCCTTGAACCATACTCAAAGCTAATTTGCGAACGGCCATCTCACTGGAACTTTCGATGTGGATCATAAATATGTCGCAAGCAAACAAAAAATCTAGAATTCTTTTTTAGCTGTTTCCTTTCTTTATGAATGAAGCAGGAAAAACTATTTTGTCACGAAATTGCTTCAATTAAAGCCACACCTCCTAGAAGAAAAGCCAATTTACAAATTTTAATATCAACTTTATATTGACTGATTTAAAAAAAGTAAAATAGTAAACTAAATTTGGGTGCAACCTTTTAAGCAGCCATCTTTTCTGTTTTACTCTCCACCGAGACCATAATATGGTGCTGATGACCCATAACAGATAATTGGAGTGCTCGACCTGATGTGGTGAAAAAGAGCTCTTCAATACAAATTAAAAACGTGCAACTACTCAGACAATTTTACAAAGGAAAAAAATGCAAGTCCTTAATTTTTTCTATTAATTGGGTTATATTGGATAGCTACAGCTTATAATTATTCTAGGTCTAGTCACAATCTGTATAACTCAAGCAAGACAAATTAAAAGTGGCAAGTTAATAAAACGGCCAAATATGCATGCAATGTTTCTATGGTTCTTTTTTGACAATTGGTGGATCTGGGCGATACCTTAGTAATTAAATAGTATAGAAGTACGAAATGCTGGCAAAAGAAGCAGAGAGGGTTTTTATATTCGCAACCGCCGGCACGGAAAAAAAGGCAACCATGTTTCTATGACGCTTTAGTCTTTACGCTGGAGAAGGTCAAATTTCATTTCCCACCCCCCTCCCCCCATTATTTTTCCAGTTTTTCATTCAATATAAGTAAAATAATATCTTTTTTATTTTAATAAATTTATGAAATCACAATAATTTGTTTTAAAAAAAATCTACCTGCTGTGAAAATTGTAAACCGCTGAGAACAATCTTTTAAATATTATTTGATTCCTCATAACAAATTTAGCAAACATTTTTTATGAAATAATTACAATTAAATAAAAGACTAATCCAAAACTTTCGCGTGGGGCACTAATTTCGACAGAGTAAAATTCAGTGAACTTTATCACTGTACATTGAGTGGTTTTGGAGGAAATAGCGGAGAAAGAAATCAAAGTTGCCTTCCATAATGTATAAATTTATATATATATATATATATATAGAGAGAGAGAGAGAGAGAGAGAGAGAGAGAGAGAGAGAGAGAGAGAGAGAGAGAGAAAGAGAAAAGGGACAGAAAGGAAAAACAAAATCAAAATATAAAAAGGAAGGGACCTATATAAGTAGAGAGAATAATAGAGAGACAGAAAGATAGAAAAATAGACAAAAAAAAGAATGATAGAGAGGGGTAGTTAGAGAGATAAATAGATAAAGAGACAGACAGACAGGCGGAGACAGACAGAAACAGGGCGGGGGGGTTCAAATCTGAAATGTATAAACTTCATGGAGCAGAGAATATCAATCCTGCATTTAAAAATTATAGTTTTGTTGCTAACAGACAAAGAAAGACTTTGTGCTAAGACTGGTTTGCTGCTTCAGGGCCCTCGTATTGTTTTTATTTTAAAATAAAAGATTAATTTGCGACAATGAAAATAAAAGATGGACTAGGTTCATAAAGGTCTTGAAATAACTATAAATTTTATCACTGTACAGCACAGAACACTCACCAGCGCCATTAAAAGAAAAACACACGGTCAGTAGAGCAGTTATTCCTATTAAAAATCTGTGAAGAATCATCTTGCTCACTGGTGATTTTGAAATAATTAAAAAAAACTGCTTTCGCTTTAATTATTATACAAATAGTCAAAGCAAAGAGAGCTCTCAATTTTAGTTCGAATCCACAGTTCTGATGTACTGTCCGCAATATTAATGTAAACTTAAAATTTTTAGTTTATTAAGTGACTCTCAATTTCTCAGCGTGGTTGAATAAGTCGTGCTGTCAACTGATCTATATACCGAATGCTGTGTATGTCCCTGCAACTCTCAACCCTTCCACAACATAATCTCAGGAAAACATATTGCCCTGGTAATCATCTTAGTTGTCATGCCTTTTCAAATTCTTTTCAGGGCATGAAAATAGCATAAAAAGATCTTTCCCCTCTTTAGCTCTAGTCGTGACAACGATAGAAGAGTGCTTAAGTTGATATACACACTCTCGAAAACCTTCGAAGAACCAAAAACTAGGATGTGAATTGATATCCTTGTTCGAGCTCCAGTCTTCACCATTCATTGTTCATTTGCCCTGCTTTTTGGGTTTAAACCCTTCCATTGTGGACATTGCCACACTATGTCCTTTGATCCCCTGACCGTTTTATGGAAATATGTACAAACACTAACTTTTATTGCTGTACAGTAATTTCCAATCTTGAAAGACTCAAGAATCGTCTCTCTTTATCCTTTTTTTTTTGTTTAATCATTCACAAAGTATCAAAATTTGCGTTGACAAGTTCCCAGGTTTCCCCCAAAACCTTTTAGAATTATTAAGAACTTGTCTCATTGACCTTTGTATGAAGTTTACATATCAGCACAAAACAGAACAAAAAAGCGAATTCTCTTCAAACAATTTTCCTATTTTTTAGCAATCTTGAATCCAAATAGCCTCATGAAAGTTGATATAATGTCTTTCGTGAAGATAACATTTATGTTGGTAAAATTTGTAGTTCAGGAAAAGATCTATTCTACTTTCTTATACATTGCTGAAAAATAATGTGGATCAAATTGTCAAACTGTATCATGCCCGTATATATCTTCCAGCAGCTCAAGATCTATTGTAGATGCACCGCCCATATTTTGACACACCACTTCTGGTAAGTATATATACTTATAAATGTCCTGTAAAACATTACTAATCTCCATTCTTGTCGTCTGTGTCTCGTCAAACTTCCGGTTAAGAGTTTCCTCTAAAGTGTTCTCGTCCCTGTGAGGTTCTAAGATAGGCTTAAGAGACTTGAAACAATACAAAACTAACCGTCGGTTCATGAACTGTAAATTTTGTTGAATTAAGAAACCATTTAATTTACTGCAGAAGTGAGATGGGCCACAGACTCTGTTCAAATTATATCTAAATTTATATTTTTCAGGATTAAAAAAGCAAGTAGGTTTTTGCACTCTCTCTCTCATTATTTTTTCTTCCGATAACTCTATAATGTGTGTATGTGTGTATATATATATATATATATATATTATATTATATTGTCTTTTTTTTTTTTGCATCATTAGTTAACATTTTTAATTTTATCTTGTTGTCGGCCATCTGAGTTCGAAAAAGTTTCCATTTTGCTGATAAAAATTAATGTCCTCAACTTTATATCATTTTCCTTCTCGTGCGAATTTCGCATTATGATTGTATAATTATATTTATACTAATTTTGGTGATCATGTGTCGAGGGGGATTCAGTAGCTCTTTGGTCTGAGTTGGAAGGAAAAGTGGCAGGCTATTGAAATTTGATCAGTCTTCAAAACGTTTCGTTCAAAGATGCAAATTTTCGGGAAAATCTGACATTAATTAGCCACTTGTTAGTGTTTATTGAAACCGAAGCAAAAACTGTTTTTCTTTGCTAAAGCTACGTCATCGAACCAGGTAGATATTCATCGATTATCAAGTTTTTACACTTGCAAGAAAAATCCCCTTTTATTTTTTTTTTCAGAAAATGGTCAAAGTTTAAAAGTTTATGATGACAAATGTTCTCGATATAATGCTATGTCATTCTGAGTTAGAAAATTGAAACCGGGATTCATCAAGATGATGAATAGAGATAGTGAAGGACGCCCAGTTTTTGTCGTAACCGAAGATATTACCATAGTAATGAAGCTGGTTCTACAAGGTTGACTGATAACTATCTTACAGCTCACAGATGAAACTGTAATCAGTGTAGTATGGTCAATTGAACTAATTCTCCATGACATCTCAACATAAATAAGTTTTGAGCTAACCAGTGAGCAAAAGAAGCAAACATTTGAGTCCTGCAAAATTCTCCTTCGAATTTATGGAAAATGGATTTATCATTGTGATCCAGAACAAAAAAAAATATATATGTATATATACTACATGCAATCGAAAACCTCCCAAAAAAGGGCGAAGGTGGCGCCGTTAAGTAAGAAGGTCACTGTGGTTTTGAATCTGTTTTGGTTTTTTCGAAGTCTTATCTCCTTGGGCAGTGCACTGTTGATCGTATAATCCCACCTTCAGAGAAAAATGTGGATAATGCCCAAGCTAAAAGTAATCAGAAACCCAGAAATTTATGATGATACATTATTTGACTGATAAAGTGACTTTCACATTTTTATGATAAGTTTATTTAAACAAGATTTAAGTAAAAGGTATAATATTTGAATTTTCAAAATTTATTTAGACCAAACATCAAGATGTAACAGTAGAGACCTGGGCGTTAAAATACGTTGAAAATTACACTATTATTTCTATTCTTTAAAAACTCCAAGAACAGATAATTATGTTTTGGTGGGACTACACATATCAAGGAACAAATCAGGTACCCAGGTATTGCTGCCCGAGAGTCACCTGGCGCCTCTTTTCATGTATCCTCATTTGATAGGCGTTGGGGATGCGGACTGAGCGCACGCTATAAACATAGATTACAAAGATTAAAAACAAAACATGCATGTGCAGACAATAATCTAAAATATCAGACAGATGGACAAGAACCCTAGCATAACTGCACCATTTAAACCTTATTATTATTATTATTATTATTATTATTAGTAGTAGTAGTAGTAGTAGTAGTAGTAGTAGTAGTAGTAGTAGTAGTAGTAGTAGTAGTAGTAGTAGTAGTAGTAGTAGTAGTAGTAGTGGTAGTGGTAGTGGTAGTGGTAGTGGTAGTGGTAGTGGTAGTGGTAGTGGTAGTGGTAGTAGTAGTAGTAGTAGTAGTAGTAGTAGTAGTAGTAGTAGTAGTAGTAGTAGTAGTAGTAGTAGTAGTAGTAGTAGTAGTAGTAGTAGTAGTAGTAGTAGTAGTAGTAGTAGTAGTAGTACTATTTAATGTGATGAATAAATCGGATCTCATCCAACTACCCCTGTCTATGGCTTGACAGGAGCCTAAATATTTTATGAGTAAGTATTATTGCAGCAAAATACGAAAAGAACAACAGAAAAGTGAGGAAGAGAGAGCGGGGGAGAGAGAGTGAGAGAGAGAGAGACAGAGTCAGAGAGAATCCAAATAGAAAAGCAAAAACACCACACTTGGAGGACAACTTGGTAATTATAAAGGATCCAAAAAGGACGCGTGTGTGTCTGTAAATAGTGTGAAACAAGGTTTAAAAAGAGACAGGCACACCACTTTATAACTACGGGACTAAAAAGAGAAACAACACAAGTAAAGATTAAGCATAAAAACGTTTCGCCTTCATCACTCTCTGGTGAAGCCACAATAAAGGCGGGCTTCATCACTCTCTGATGAAGCCACAATAAAGGCGAAACGTTTTTATGTTTAATCTATACTTGTGTTGTTTCTTTTTTTAGTCCCGTAGTTATAAAGTGGTGTGCCTGTCTCTTTTTAAACCTAGAGACAAGAGAGAGAGAGAGAGAGAGAGAGAGAGAGAGAGAGAGAGAGAGAGAGAGAGAGAGAGAGAGAGAGATTTGTTCTTTCATTTTACTTACTTATTCACTAAAAGTAAAAATTCAATGAGAAAACTCAATTTAAAAAAGGAACTCAAAGTTATTATCTTTCCGCAGACACTCAGTCGAGTTTGTTCATCAAGAAGTCCCGTTACCCGGTTTAGGTAAAGATTTTCCCCACTGACTAGAACAAGTCTATTCTTACTAACTTTCCGTATTGCTCACAGGCATAATTTTTCTACATACAGTAGGCCAGGAGCAGTAGGGGTAAAAACATCTGAAATTAAGGAGTGAAGGCCCACACGCAACGTACACACTCCAAGTAGTCACAGAAGTGGAAGTTAGCCTATATGTACTATCTCTCTCTGTCTCTGTCTCTCCCTCTTCCTTCTATACTAGTTAGGCAGCTAGTCATGCTCACCCAGCACTCTAAGTAAGCCTAATCATATCAATTTGAGCAACCTGCAGACGTTTATAATCTTTGATTCCTAAAAACAGGAAAATTAAAAAGTTCAAAGTTGCAATAAGATTCGTTAGCTATTTAAATCTTTTTAAGCGCCTATTAAAATTTTAGTACCAAAAAAAAAAAAACAAGAATTCCTATAAGGCAGTTCATCTTTTGACACTTTAAATGGAATTTGCAGTCTTATAACGAGGATTTAGAACGGTCTTTCAATAGCCTAGACAGTTTAGTATTAGTTGTTCGCCCATAACACATCAAGGGACGTTTACAGCCTTGTCGTGCTTGACATTTTTGTTGTCTTCAGCTTGGCTCGAAGGAAATCCGCAGGATGCTGGCTATGACAAATTTTTGTAGAGTGTTGTCACGAACATAAAAATGCTCTCTATTTCTCTAAAACATAATTATATTCAGTATGAGAATCTTAAGTATTAAACAAGTACATGAAGTCTATACGTTGCGTTTCATTTTTATCCTGAAGACAACGCTTTTCAACAGCTATTCTCATTTCCAGTTATTACACTGCGAGGATTTTTAATATTATACAACCTTAACCAACGAAAGATTAACTGCCATAGTGGGCGAAAGAAAGTAGTCGAAATGAGTTAGTCTAAAGAGCTGTAAAATCGCGTGTTTCAGACATTTTTAAACACTCATTCAGATCTTCTACGTAAACACATAGCTTAAGATTATTCAGTGCTCCATATGCCTCGGTAAGGATCTCCAAGCAAGCGAGAAAAAGCTTTCCGGAGAGGTTGTTCCTGAACCTGTAAAAAGAAAGAAGAGAGAGAGAGAGAGAGAGAGAGAGAGAGAGAGAGAGAGAGATAAATAGATAGAGCGATAGATAAAGAGAAGATCTTAAAAGGCAATGGCATGACATAAGCATTAATATACCCAAACTTCCTCTTGTCACGGCTGTTACCGTGGTGAGAACGATTATCAGCAGTAGCTGTGGCAATGAGATTTTAACGAAAAGTAAACCATAAACAATGAGGTTCACGACTTTATCGATCTACGCAAAATAATTATTACTTTCAGCACATCTTTTAAATACTTTTTGGCAGTGAAAAGTTTTTATAAGTTTTTATCGGTTGCAATGAGAAATACCCACCGTAGGATAAGCACCTATTTTTTCATGACTGCATTGTACATGTTAAATTTTTGGCCTCACTGCGTGCTTCAGACAGTGAATGAGCGAGCATAAAACGCGTTTATCATAGCTATCTACTCGTGTTAAGAGAGATGAGTAACATCTATACAAACAAATTAAACTTTGTAAGAGAACGATCCAAATGAACTAGACTGATGACCAGGGAGATGGGAAATATGCTTCCTGTTAAATCAGTTAGAAGCTTAATACATAGTTATTTCACTTTTGCTCGGATAAAAAAGCATAACATTGGACGTAGTGACGATGTGATATTACAATAGGAGTGTTGCTTTATCTGTCTGTAAAATTAAGACTGTGTTGGTAGAAGTAATCATTAGTGACAGGTTGCACTGTTTCAAGTCTTATTTCAAAACAGTTATAATATTAAGGGTTTTACCTGAAAAATAATGAATGCTCAAAAAATGATCGGGCCCGTTCACATTTCATTTGAAGAGTAAATTTTACAATTATGAAAGGCTCAATTATTTTGCTCAAGACTACATCAGGAATAATTGACAAATTTGCATTTTACCTTTACAGCAATTGCGCAGGGAAATCGTGAACATTTTAAAGCCATTGATCTTACTCCTCTAAATCTAAGTTGGTTGTAATTTTATTTACTACTA
>JAWDGP010005885.1:0-12708 GCA_033675545.1 Elysia crispata
CTTTCTATCTTTATCTGTCTCTCTCTTTCTCTCTCCCTGTCTCTATCTCCATTTGTCTCTCTCTCTGTCTATCTCAATCTGTCTGTCTATCTATCTCCATTTGTCTGTCTTTCTGTCTCACTGTCTCTCTCTCTGTCTTTCTTCCCGCGTGCCATATTCTCTCACTACCTCTCAAACTACCTGCAACGTTCCTACACATACAAAACACACATAATTAAAAACCTTCAACCTTCAACCTTCGACTATGACAAAAAAAAAGAACCACACGACTGTGTTAATAAACTCTATTGATTTTTTTCCTGCCTTGCTCCTTCAAAAATAACGTGAATAGTGTTTCCTTTCGAATGTTTCGTATTAAAAGAAAATAATATTGGTTTCATAATTTAGCGTCTTGGTGATACGTAAACAAAATCGCTCGACCGAAACTAAAACTAAATTTAATATTAAAGACGAGGAGATTGAAATGAGAAGAAGCGTAGGCAAAACATATGCAAGACAAACTGTAAGAAAGAATTAGAAAATAAATATAAAGAATTAAATAGAGAGATAGTAAGATAGAGAAAAATAAAACAAATAAAACATAGGAAGAAAATAAGAAAAAAAAAAAAAAACGACGGATAAGGAGACCAATCAGTTGTTCAACACCTCGTCTTCCTACCAACTAAATTGCCTTCTTTTCAAACTACTTACACATTTATGTAGCTAGCTAGCTTATTCCGTTCCTACCTACTAACTGCCTTGGAGATCGATCGTTATGATAACACGCTTTATTCAGACAGTTCGTAGTCCTACCTACCAACCTACTATCTATTTGCTTACGTACTTAGATGACCGATCTTTATATCCACATATTTGTCTCTGATAACTCGAAGTGGCACCTACATATTTATCTTCTTACATTCCATTTTCCATAACTATCGACATACATATTTAATTTGCCAATCATTATATTCAGACATTTATTTCTGATTGTCCAAAACCCAACCTACGTATCCTCCAAACTTCAGGCCTACGTACCTACGTACCTACGTACCTACATACTGAGCCAACAAATCTACCTACCTACCTACATACTGAGCCAAAAAATCAACCTGCCTACATTTATACTGAGCCAACAAATCTACCTACCTACCTACATACTGAGCCAACAAATCTACCTACCTACCTACATACTGAGCCAACAAATCTACCTACCGACCTACATACTGAGCCAACAAATCTACCTACCTACATATATACTGAGCCAACAAATCTACCTACCTACCTACCTACTGAGCCAACAAATCTACCTACCTACCTACCTACTGAGCCAACAAATCTACCTACCTACCTACCTACTGAGCCAACAAATCTACCTACCTACCTACCTACCTACTGAGCCAACAAATCTTTACGTGAACAGATCGAGGTGTGTGTTTGTATCATTCTAAACACCTACAAAACATCGACTGGTTCAAACTTTATGAACCGACACGCCTAAATCTAAAAGTGGATCTGTCTTCATGAAAAAGGTCGATTCTGTTAAAGGCGACCTTTGTTATTGACGTCACTCAGCACATTTTGGAGGACAGAGACAATACAGGCTTGAGAATGCCTGGACAATTATGTTTCTTAAGGAATTAGAAGAGAATATTCTTGGACTGTCAAAATGAAAGCGTTAACAAAAAAAAGTGGATAAAGGAAGACAAAAAAATGAAAGGATAACATAGTTAAGTCGAAAAGAGAGAGAGAGAGAGAGAGAGAGAGAGAGAGAGAGAAAGAAAGAAAGAGATAATTATAGAAAAGAGGGAGAGGTAAAAAAAGAGAGAGAGAGTGTAACGCATTGTACTATAAGTTGATCTATTCATTTCCTTACCCTTTTTGGTGCGTAACTTTTGGGTAGCGGATCGGCTAGATCTATGTACATTATCTTATTTGGTTGCAAAACGTTTGTATTTCAAGCCTAAGAACTTAGTTTTGTTTATTGAACACAGCCCGCACTTACAGAGAGAGAGAGAGAGAGAGAGAGAAAGGAAAGATATATAAATGGAGTGGAAGAGGAAGAACAATAAAGGAGGGAAAATAAATAAAGACACTCACACATATATATATATATATATATATATATATATATATATATATGTATAGTGTTATAATTGTAAAAAAAATACTGACACAGAAAGTCATAAACATATTAAATATACCGCAATTTAGAGAGGTAATACAAAGAAAAAAATTGAAATGAGGGAGTGCTAGAAAGAAAGGGATTGGAAGAGGAAATCCGAACAGAGATAAAAGAAATAACGACACACGGATAGCGAGATAGAGTGATTAATTTATTTATAGTGACATGATAAATATTTATATATATATATATATATAAATAAGTTTAATATATATATATATATATATATATATATATATATAATATATATCAATATATATATATATATAAATATAAAAGGAAATAAGAAAAAAAAGAAAAACATAGAAGAGAGAGAGAGAGAGAGAGAGAGAGAGAGAGAGAGAGAGAGAAAGATACAGAAGTTTGGACACATATACAAAATAGTAATATTATTATATGCTTTGAGAGAGCAACACTGAAAACAACAAACAGGTAGCTTATAATATAAACATGAAAGATAGATATGTAGATAGATTGATAGAGAGAGAGGCGGAGAGAGAGAGACAGAGAGACAGAGACAGAGACAGAAAGAGACATACAGACAGACAGACAGACAGACAGAGACATATAGAGACACAGGTTTGAACACATAGACAAAACCAAAAAAAAAATATTATATGCTTTGAGAGAATTATACTCCGACAATCAAACAGACATGAGAGAAGGTGAAACTTTAGATGAATTTAGAAAGACTGGTCAAATAGACAGACATCGTTTGAGAGAAGGTTAAACGTATGATGAATTTAGAAAGACTGGTCAAATAGACAAAGACCGCCTGAGAGAAGGTGAAACTTTCAATGAATTAAAAGAGACTGGTCAAATAGACAAACACCGCCTCAGAGAAGGTGAAACTTTAGATGACTTTAGAAAGACTGGTCAAATACACAAACATGGCTTGAGAGAAGGTGAAACTTTAGATGAATTTAGAAAGACTGGTCAAATAGACAAAGACCGCCTGAGAGAAGGTGAAACTTTAGATGAATTTAGAAAGTCTGGTCAAATAGGCAGACACCACCTGAAAGAAGGTATAACTTTAGATGAATTTAGAAAGACCAGTCAAACAGACAAATAGACAAACACCGCCTGAAAGAAGGTAAAACTTTAGATGAATTTAGAAAGACTGGTCAAATAGACAGACACCGCCTGGCTAGACGAGGTCGCCTGAAAAGTTATTTGAAGGATTCGTTTCTTGTCTACCACAAACCGAAACAGTTCCCTCCTGCCCGACGGAGGCTCCTGTTTGAAGTGTAAGAAAAGGTCTGAGATCACTGTGTTGTGGACGGACTATATCAACACTAATCAAAACGCTTGGCTTTTCTACTATTTTTATTTCTATTTGAACTTATGATGCATTTTGGTTAAAAGACAAATTCACATCATGACATTTGATTTAATGTACTTGAGTTTATCATATATTTTTTTTTTTTTTTTGCAGCTGGGGCAAAATCATCAACTGTCAATGATTTCACCTTTATCTAGAGAAAAGACAGACACGCCCCATTACTGCACTGACGAAACTTCTTAAAGTTTTAATGTGGCTACACAAAGATAAGACAGACATCGCAGCAGAGAAGACAAGCTTGAAGCAGAACTGTAATTTTAGACAAGCTTCAAGCAGAACTATAATTCTAGACAAGTTTGAAGCAGAACTGTAATTCTAGAAGTCACTGCTCTGAAAGTGGCCAGGAGGTAAACTATACGGTTCAATGCTTGAAACACGCGGTCGGCTTATGTAAAGAAATGCTTTTATTCTTGTTGGTGGAACAGACATCATTACAGAATAAAAGAATAAAACTCTACGCATGTGTCTTCCTCGTGATTGTTGTATAATAAGATCCGTATTAAAGCGAGTTTTGTCAGAGCGCACTCCGCTGCCGATATCTCCAACGAGACAACTAAACAAAACACTAAAACTATTTTCAAGATGAATGAGTCACCTCGGGACAATATTCGTTCAAAACACTTTAAATTGTTTTTATCTTTATGAATAATTGAAATGTACAGTAGTTCATAAGTAATAAAGCTATAACAGGTTACCACCGACGGAACAGACAGACAGACAAACGGACAGAAAGAGATGTGCAGAAGAACATAATGGAGAGAGGCAGGCAAACAGATACAGATACAAAAAGTGCCAGACGCACAGGTTAATTTCCAGAGGAAGAGGAATGCACAAAGGATAAATAAAACAGGAGAATTAAATTGATAGAAAGATGGAATCAAAACAGGAGAATTATACATTATGACAGATGAAATTAAAACGGAAGAATTAAACAGACTGACGGATGGAATTAAAACAAGAGATTTAAACAGATTGACAGATGATATTAAAACCGGAGAGTTAAACAGATTGACAGATGGAATTAAAACAGGAGAATTAAACAGACTGACGGATGGAATTAAAACAGGAGAATTAAACAGACTGACGGATGGAATTAAAACAGGAGAATTAAACAGACTGACGGATAGAATTAAAACAGGAGAATTAAACAGATTAACAGATGGAATTAAAATAGGAGAGTTAAACATTTTGACAGATGGAATTAAAACAGGAGAAGTAAACATTTTGACAGATGGAATTAAAGCAGGAGAATAAAACACATTGAGAGACGGAACTAAAACAGGAGAGTTAATCAGATTGACACATGGAATTAAAACAGGAGAGTGAAACAGCTTGACACATGGAATTAAAACAGGAGAGTTAAACAGATTGACACATGGAATTAAAACAGGAGAGTGAAACAGCTTGACACATGGAATTAAAACAGGAGAGTTAAACAGATTGACACATGGGATTAAAACAGGAGAATAAAACAGATTGACACACTGAATAAAAACAGGAGAGTTAAACAGATTGACACATGGAATTAAAACAGGAGAGTTAAACAGATTGACAATTGGAAATAAAACAGGAGAGTTAAACAGATTGACAGATGGAATTAAAACAGGAGAGTTAAACAGATTGACACATGTTATTAAAACAGGAGAAGTAAAGAGATTGACAGCTGGTTTTAAACCGAATAAAAACAGTGAGGCAGAATGGATATTTAGGAATGTATATTTTACACGGAAAAAAATATAGGCAAGTCTCTTCCATGTAAGCTTTGACTACGGCTGTTTTACTTATTCTGTTACAGTCAGGAATGTCAGCATGATTGTCATTATGGACACCCTGGCAGATTTCTCCATGACGACAATAAACAAACTTATAAAGGTACAAACACTGTGAGAGCTCATGAGAATATTTTCTTTACAAATTTTTTTTTTACTTTTTTTAATCTGAAGCTATTAGGACGTGCGTAGAAATTGCAGAGTATAATACAAAAAACTCGACCAAAAAGTGAAAAGGGAGAGGTAAAGAGAGAAGACAGGAAAAATAAAAAAAAAATATAGAAAGAGCATTTACAAATGAAAGAAAACAAACAGTGAGTTGGCTAGCAAATGGAGAGAAAGAGGTATGATGGAAAGAAAGAGGTATGGTGAAGAGAAAAAGGTATGGTGGAGAGAAAGAGGTATGGTGGCGAGAAAAACGTATGGTGGAGAGAAAGAGGTATGGTGGAGAGAAAGAGGTATGGTGGAGAGAAAGAGGTATGGTGGCGAGAAAGAGGTATGATGGAGAGAAAGGGGTATGGTGGGGAGAAAGAGGTAGGATGGAGAGAAAGAGGTATGGTGGAGAGAAAGAGGTATGGTGGCGAGAAAGAGGTATGATGGAGAGAAAGAGGTATGGTGGAGAGAAAGAGGTATGGTGGCGAGAAGGAGGTATGGTGGAGAGAAAGGGGTATGGTGGCGAGAAAGAGGTATAGTGGAGAGAAAGAGGTATGATGGCGGGAAAAAGGTATGATGGAGAGAAAGATGTATGGTGGAGAGAAAGAGGTATGGTGGCGAGAAAGAGGTATGGTGGCGAGAAAAGATATGGTGACGAGAAAGAGGTATGGTGGAGAGAAAGAGGTATGGTGGAGAGAAAGAGGTATGGTGGAGAGAAAGAAGTATGGTGGAGATAAAGAAGTATGGTGGAGAGAAGGAGGTATGATCGAGAGAAAGAGGTATGTTGGAGAGAAAGAGATATGATGTCAGAAAGAGGTATGGTGGAGAGAAAGAGATATAGTGGCGAGAAAGAAGTATGATGGAGAGAAAGCGGTATGGTGGTGAGAAAGAGATATGGTGGCGAGAAAGAGGTATGATGGAGAGAAAGAGGTATGATGAAGAGAAAAAGGTATGGTGGCGAGAAAGGGGTATGATGAAGAGAAAAAGGTATGGTGGCGAGAAAGAAGTATGGTGGAGAGAAAGAGGTATGATCGAGAGAAAGAGGTATGTTGGAGAGAAAGATGTATTGTGTCAGGAAGAGGTATGGTGAAGAGAAAGAGGTATAGTGGCGAGAAAGAGGTATGGTAGAGAGAAAGAGGTATGATGAAGAGAAAGAGGTATGGTGGAGAGAAAGAGGTATGGTGGCGAGAAAGAATTATGTTGGAGAGAAACAGGTATGGTGGGGAGAAAGGTGTATGATGGAGAGAAAGAGGTATGGATGAGAGATAGAGGTATGATGGCAAGAAAGAATTATGGTGGAGAGAAACAGGTATGGTGGGGAGAAAGGTGTATGATGGAGAGAAAGAGGTATGGATGAGAGATAGAGGTATGATGGCGAGAAAGAATTATGGTGGAGAGAAACAGGTATGATGGAGAGAAAGAGGTATGGTGGAGAGAAATAGGTATGATGGAGAGAAAGAGGTTTGGTGGCGAGAAAGAGGTATGGTGGAGAGAAAGAGGTATGATGGAGAGAAATAGGTATGGTGGAGAGAAAGATGTATGATAGCGAGAAAGAGGTATGATGGAGAGAAAGAGGAATGGTGGAGAGAAAGAAGTATGGTGAAGAGAAAGAGGTATGATGGAGAGAAAGAGGTTTGCTGGAGAGAAAGAGGAATGGTCGAGAGAAAGAGGTATGATGGAGAGAAAAAGGAATGGTGGAGAGAAAGAGGTATGGTGCCAACCTTTCTCTATACATGTCCGTCTACCCCCATGTCACACTCTCTCCCTATCCCTCTCTGCCAACCTTTCTCTATACATGTCTGTCTGCCCCCGTGTCACCCTCTCTCCATAACTCTCTGTGCCAACCATTCTCTATACATGTCTATCTCCACCTTTGTCACCTTCTCTCCTTATCTTTCTCTGCCAACCTCTCTCTAAACATGTCTGTCTGACCCGTGTCACCCTCTCTCCCTATCTCTCTCTGCCAACCATTCTCTTTACATGTCTATCTCCACCTGTGTCACCCTCTCTCCCTATCTCTCTCTGCCACCCTCTCTCTATCCATGTCTATCTCCACCTGTGTCACCCTCTCTCCATATCTCTCTCTGCCAGCCTCTCTCTATCCATGTCTATCTCCACCTGTGTCACCCTCTCTCCCTATCTCTCTCTGCCAACCTCTCTCTATCCATGTCTGTCTCCACCTGTGTCACCCTCTCTCCCTATCTCTCTCTGCCACCCTCTCTCTATACATGTCTATCTCCACCTTTGTCACCCTCTCTCCTTATCTTTCTCTGCCAACCTCTCTCTAAACATGTCTGTCTGACCCGTGTCACCCTCTCTCCCTATCTCTCTCTGCCACCCTCTCTCTATCCATGTCTATCTCCACCTGTGTCACCCTCTCTCCATATCTCTCTCCTCCAGCCTCTCTCTCCATGTCTATCTCCACCTGTGTCACCCTCTCTCCCTATCTGTCTCTGCCAGCCTCTCTCTATACATGTCTATCTCCACCTGTGTCACCCTCTCTCCCTATCTCTCTCTGCCAGCCTCTCTCTATACATGTCTATCTCTACCTGTGTCACCCTCTCTCCATATCTCTCTGCCAGCCTCTCTCTATACATGTCTATCTCCACCTGTGTCACCCTCTCTCCCTATCTCTCTCTGCCAGCCTCTCTCTATACATGTCTATCTCCACCCGTGTCACCCTCTCTCCCTAATTCTCTCTGCCAACCTTTCTCTATCCATGTCTATCTCCACCTTTGTCACCCTCTCTCCCTAATTCTCTCTGCCAACCTTTCTCTATACATGTCTTTGTGCCCCCGTGTCACCCTCTCTCCATAACTCTCTCTGGCAACCTTTCTCTATACAAGTCTGTCTACCCCCAAGTCACACTCTCTCCCTATCTCTCTCTGCCAACCTTTCTCTAAACATGTCTTTTTACCTCCGTGACACCCTCTCTCCCTATCTCTCTCCCAACCTTTCTCTAAACATGTCTTTCTACCTCCGTGACACCCTCTCTCCCTATTTCTCTCCCAACTTTTCTCTAAACACGTCTGTCTACTCCCGTGACACCCTCTCTCCCTATCTCTCTCTCCCAACCTTTCTCTAAACATGTCTTTCTACCTCCGTGACACCCTCTCTACCTATCTCTCTCTCCCAACCTTTCTCTATACATGTCTGTCTACTCCCGTGACACCCTCTCTACATATCTCTCTCTCCCAACCTTTCTCTATACTTGTCTGTCTACTCCCGTGACACCCTCTCTCCCTATCTCTCTCTCCCAACTTTTCTCTATACATGTCTGTCTACTCCCGTGACACCCTCTCTCCCTATACATGTCTGTCTACTCCGTGACACCTCTCTCCCTATCTCTCTCTCCCAACCTTTTCTATACATGTCTGTCTACTCCCGTGCTCTCTCCCTATCTCTCTCTCCCAACCTTTCTCTATACACCTCTCTCCCTATCTCTCTCTCCCAACCTTTCTCTATACATGTCTGTCTACTCCCGTGACACCCTCTCTCCCTATCTCTCTCTCCCAACCTTTCTCTATACATGTCTGTCTACTCCCGTGACACCCTCTCTCCCTATCCCTCTCTCCCAACTTTTCTCTATACATGTCTGTCTACTCCCGTGACACCCTCTCCCTATCTCTCTCTCTCTCTCCCAACTTTTCTCTAAACATGTCTGTCTACTCCCGTGACACCCTCCCCCTATCTCTCTCTCCCAACCTTTCTCTAAACATGTCTGTCTACCCCCATGTCACTCTCTCCCTATCTCTCTCTGCCAAACTTTCTCTATACATATCTGTCTACCACCGTGACACCCTCTCCCTATCTTTTCCTGTGCCAACCATCTCCTCCCCGTCTCTCTCTTTTTCTCTATTTCTTTCTCTCTCTCTATTTCTCTCTCTCTCTCTCTCTCTCTCTCTCTCTCTCTCTCTCTCTCTCTCTCTCTCTTTCTATCTCTCTCAGTCCATATATGTCATCCGCGTACCTCTTTCTTAATCTCCTTCTGCCAATCTCTCTCTATCTCTAATAACCTCTCTCTGTCCATCTCTCTGTTCCTCTCTATCTTCTCCTGTGTCATCATCACCTTTCTCTATCTCTATCCCTCTATCTATCTTTATATCTATCTATTTATCTATCTACCTATATATCTATCGATGGATCTATCTCCCTCTATCTATATATCTGTCTATCAATCTTTCTATCTATCTATCTATCTACATATTTTTAATCCATCTCTCTTTCTATCTAACCATCTATCTATCTCTCTATCTATCTATCTATCTTTCTATCAATCTCTCTATTCATCTATCTATCTATCTATCTCTTTTTAACGACGCGTAACACCACAGTACAGACCCAAACTCTTGCCAGGTGCAGATAAAATAAACCCACACAACCTTCGACTCTGATAAATGAATCGAATGACAATACAGTGTTGATCGAAACCTATTGATTTTTTCGGCCTAGCCCTTTCAAAATAATGTAAATAGTTTTTCTTTCAAATATTTTCAAAACGAAAAGAGCTATTTGAATATTTCGTCTTTTTTAATTAACCATTTTAGCGCCATAGAGACATGCAAACAAAAACACTGCTGATATGAAACTAAAAATAAACTGAAGACGAGGACATAGAAATGAGGAAAACGAAATGGCAAGATATATGCTACAGGCACTTATTTAGGAAATCATATTCAGGGAAAGAAAGAGAAAGACAAAGCGAGAGAGAGAGAGAGAGAGAGAGAGAGAGAGAGAGAGAGAGAGAGAGAGAGAGAGAGAGAGAGAAAGAATTTAAACAGACAAAGACAATGAATAAAAATAAGAAATTTTGAGAAAATAGTAAAACAAAAGACTGAAAGAGAAAGAAGAGAGAGATAAGGAGATAAAAATGTCTAACTTCTTACCGAAGAGATCAATCGTTATACTTTTTGACAATTAGTATACCTACAAATAGAATAACCTACTCTTTTTACCTACCTACCTACCTATATACCTAGCTACTCAGTTATTCTTTTCCTACCCACTGCTTGCACGGCTGACTAGGAGACCAACGTCAGTGGTAACATGCTTTTCGCTGACAGTTTTTAGTCCTCCCTACCTACCTACCTACCTACTTACCTACCTACCTACCTACCTCCCTCCCTACCTACTTACCTACCTACCTACCTACCTACCTACAAACTGAGCTGACTAGTCTTTAAAACCAGCTGTCTGTTTCGGATAAGCAGTAGTTTTAGCTCCCCGATTATCTACCTATTGTCCAACTTGTATACCTACCTACCTACCTACCTAATTTCCTACCTCTCTACCTACCTGCCTACCTACCTACCTACCTACCTCCCTACCTACCTACCTACCTACCTCTCTACCGACCTGCCTACCTACCTACAAACTGAGCTGACTAGTCTTTAAAACCAGCTGTCTGTTTCGGATAGAAGTAGTTTTACTCACCCGATTACCTACCTATTTTCAAACTTGTATACCTACTTACGTAACAACCATCATTATGAGCCAACAATTTTTTGGCATGTTTGACAGTCCGTTATTGTACGTACTTTTTACCTTGCAACCTACCTGAATGGTTTGCACTCCTACCTAGCTGCTCTCTATCTAGGATTATTAATTTCATATCGTTTTAGAAGTCCATCTCCCTACTTCTCTTTACTAGCCAAACCTATGTTTACTCTAACATGTATATTTTAGAAGTCCATCTCCCTACTTCTCTTTACTAGCCAAACCTATGTTTACTCTAACATGTAGAGCTGCTCTCTATCTAGGATTATTAATTTCATATCGTTTTAGAAGTCCATCTCCCTACTTCTCTTTACTAGCCAAACCTATGTTTACTCTAACATGTATAGCTGCTCTCTACCTAGGATTATTAACTTCATGTCGTTTTAGAAGTCAATCTCCCTACTTCTCTTTACTAGCCAAACCTATGTTTACTCTAACATGTATAGCTGCTCTCTACCTAGGATTATTAACTTCATGTCGTTTTAGAAGTTCATCTCCCTACTTCTCTTTACTAGCCAAACCTATGTTTACTCTAACATGTATATTTTAGAAGTCAATCTCCCTACTTCTCTTTACTAGCCAAACCTATGTTGACTCTAACATGTATATTGAAAAATCTAGCTCGAATCCCAACCGATATGCTTCAAATTATTCATTGAAAGAAAATCAATACCGCCCCGAACACTTCGCAATTTCTACAGTACAGGAATTTCAAATTATTTCTCATTATTTCAATAACGCATTGTCCACTTGTGACTTGCACGTCATATCTGCTTATCAGGACTAAAATCGTGATAGTCTCTGTGTCTACGAGACTGTAAATAAACAGCGAAGCATAGAGAGAAATATTTAGTAATAGACTGACATACACAGAGATATAAAAGTAAACTTAATGTATCAAAAGTATACGACAAGAGGCAATTAAGAAAAAGAGCGATAGAGAGAGACAGAAAGAGAGAGAGAAAGAGAGAGAGAGAGAGAGAGAGAGAGAGAGAGAGAGAGAGAGAGAGAGATTGAAAGAGTGTGGAAGGGAAATAAACAAAAAAAGGAAATAATAGGGATACAGAGGAATAGAGAAAGAGTGAGATATAAACTGACATAGACAGAGGCATAGAAATAAATGTATCATAGTTTATAGAACAGACGGAAAGAGAGAGAGATAGATAGATAGACAGAGAGAGAGAAAAAGAGAGAGGCATACAGACAGTCAGAGAGAGAGAGAGAAAGAGAGAGACATACAGTCAGACAGAGAGAGAGAGAGACAGAGAGACAGACAGAGAGAGACAGACAGACAGGCAGAGAGAGAGAGAGAGGCAGAGAGGCAGATAGACAGATAGATTGACAGAGCGGAAAAGAGCGGGCGAGTGAGACAGACAGACAGGTGGACAGACAAACAGAATGACAGAGCGCACAAAAGAGAGCGACAGAAGGAGAAACAAAGCCAATAACCGACAGATAAACATAGCGGAAAAAGAGAGAGCGAAAGAAGGAGAAACAGAGCAAATAAGCGACAGAGAGAGAGAAAGAGAGAGAGATGAATTGGCTGGGCCCATAGACAGAGACAGATATGGAAAGAGACGGAGAGACAGAGAGAGAGAGAGAGAGAGAGAGAGAGAGAGAGAGAGAGAGAGAGATCAAAATACGAAGAACCAGAACATATAGAAGAAATAGCGCCACATAGTTACAGAGGGGGCTTGATTAATTATACTTTCTTAGCTACGGACACAAATATTAAAAACAAAAAAAATATTCAAAACTTAAAGAAATTTAACACAGAAGAGAGA
>JAWDGP010005888.1:0-22500 GCA_033675545.1 Elysia crispata
ACTAATACATCTTGCATGCACTTAACATCTCGACATCAAACACCAAATGGGAGACAAGTCCCTTATGGATTAGAAAGTTCAACCAAATGGGCAGAGAAAGTTACTCTTTCACTACAAAACAGTCCTTAGATCTTTTAAGCCTAGCCTTCTAACTCAAATTCCCGATATTCTATCTGTCCCATTAATCTGCATGCACCACATTAATTCTCTGTATGCTTGTTAGAGCGGCTTCTGCAAAAGCAATGTTGGTAACAAGTCTTTTTTTTATTTTTAGTTCTAAGCCAAGCTTATTAATATTGTGGTGTAGAAAGAAAATAATTCTAAGCTAAAGATCATACGAAGCATACGAAGGCTATTTGTTGGTTTTTGTTTTCCGTGTTCACTTTTGCCTTTTCTCCGAGTTTTGCCGAAACTAAGTTGACCACATGTTCCGCATAGTAAGGTTATTCAGAGATGATTCATTACATGAAAGCTACATTGTTATAACTGTGCTAACTCTGAAATGCCTCAATGAAATTTCATACTGTAAAAGGAACAAGAGCCTTTGGAAAACCACATCAATATGTTTTATTTGTTGCAACTAAACAGGAAGATGAATGGATATGAAATTTTCTACAAAGGCAGAATAGGCTTTTCGTTTTCTAATGAGCAAATTTTATGAAAACTTTTGGTCTCGCTAAGTAGATATCGAAACGAATTGAAAATGAAACTTGGAAAAACAATCTAAAAAATATCCTTTTTTTAGAATACTTGTAAAGAAATCGAAAATTGTGATAGAAAAACACGGTTTTGACGATTTTTCAATTGGATTTTTTCTCTTTCTGCTATGAATGTCTCTCTTAGATTATAGACATCATTAAATTAGATACAAAGCGTTAAAAATTACTGTTTTGCGACTAAACCACAACCAAACTGCAGGTGCGAGAATCTCACGCCTGACCCATGCCAGCTGCTGGACTGGTGTCTATTAGGGACGTTATTTATAAACTCTGGATAACGAATTTAAATTTTAGTGAATTTGATTGACATTGATAAAAGCCAAGAGCAGTTTAATGAATTAAAGTCTGGGTAAATTGAACTTTACTTTTTTCTCATTATCAAATTAGATCTAATTGTGTTTTTCATATTGCTTAATCAGATGCTGAAAAGCACATTCTAGAAATGATCAAACACATCTTTTTTTTTTTTTTTACATTTGGACTAAGCAAGTGTGGCAGTGTTAATAAAGAGGTGTGTGACAGTCAAAGGTGTTTTGAGTTAAGTGTTCCATATTTCCTAGCAAGACTGGATTCACTGAACACACAAACAGCTATGAGATAATGAAAAAACACGGTGGTTGTCCTTACCACGGCATTTTTTTCTGAGAGCGGCAATGTTATCCTCGAGGGAGACTAGCCAAATCCTGGACCGGAGTTCTCCATACTTGGTTTTACAGTTACACTCATCATTTACAGCATCTCGTATGCATATCTCTGCATCTTGAATGAGTCTGGCATAGAAATGAGTAGGTGGCATCAATTTGCGATTTTAACAGATTTATGGGGAAGGGAAAAAGTAAAAAGTACTAGGGCATAATAATCATTAGGCTTTTAAGTTTAAATGAATTGTCAAAAATCTACAGTTTATGTTGTTCAAGTTTGATTTATTAGTAAAATTTTCATTTAATATCATATTTTATATAATAGTATTTTAATGACATGTCAGATTAACAAGAGAGAAATGCAGACAGGTACTAGAATTAAATCTTAGGTTACATTAATAAGACTGCAACAAAGTGAGAGTGAGACAGAGAAATAAAAAAGAGATCTAACAATAGGGATGTAGATAACGAATATATAAATTACGAGCGGGAGATGAAGAAGGGAAGACCGGAGAGGATTTGCCTGAGAGACAGATATGGATAATAGAGAGATAAAGACAAAGGAAAAGATTGAAGAAAGTGAAGAGACAGCGTGCTACGCTAATCAACAGATCAACAGGCTAGCCTTTAGATTTCTCCTTACTTGCAATCAGCTTTGGATGATAAGATGGAATATCTGCCACGGGTGATGTGTTGAGGAATATATCTGAGGCAGGATTCTCTTTTTTTAGTTATGCCAAAACAATTGCTGCATGATCCACCGAGTAGGTATCTTTTTTCTGAAAAAGAATAAAGAAGCAAAATTTATGTTTGTATCAGAAGGTACTTGATAGAGTAAACTCACATATTACAATGAGAAAAGTTTCCTTGCTTTCTGTTTCTTTTTTTCATTAAGATCTCAAGTATATGCAAACAGTATTTCTCTATCTATCAAGTTACGACAGCTCAGAAATGCATTTAGCAAACTTAATAGAAAATTGTCATTGAAAGTAGATATCTGATAACATAACACATGCTTGTGCATCGAATAGGGAATGTAATGTTGCAATTTGAGTCAAACACAATATTGGATAGAGCACATGTAATAAAACAGCCTATAATGAGAAACCTGGAAGTTAAAAAAAAATGAAAAAAAAGTTCACAAAAATAGTTTTATCTATCTGACCATTCAAACTATCCTTTTCTTCAACGACTGTGCTTGCCGAGCATTATACAGTGAGATAAAAAAAATACTGAAATACACATTTACTATAACAGAGTTGACAATGGGAGTTGCTAAGCTTCATACTGCAATTGTAAGCAGCTGGAAACGGGTGTGTGTGTGTATGTGAGAGCATAGTGAACAGTTATATATTTCATCTCGATGTTCTACATAGTTATGATCCATGAAGCACAGTAAATTTGTCCTTCAGTTTTACCTTTATCTTATTTTGATCTCTTTTTGTTTTTGGTCGTTTGTTGTTTCGTTGCTATTAAGAAGAAGCCAGTAATGGCAAGCTGTGTGATGGTAATTTGACTTAGTATTGAATATTAAAAAAAAAAACTAAATAAAAAAAAAAAAACGGTTAGTGGAAAAAACAGTTGATACCTTTTTTTGAAATATATATGTCGGGACACCATACTTCTAAAAGTTTTCTGGACACCCTCATCTCTATTTGGGTTGCATCATCTGGGCACCTTATTTTTACAATTTCAAAACATCTTTCAATGGTCACTCTATCTCTGAAAAAACAAACAAACTCTCCATTTGGCAAATGTTTCCACATCACGAACACAATCATTCAGAAAGTTATCAGGCGGGACATGAATGGATACCTTACAAATATCCCTACAATGAACATAGTAGTGAAATATGATGCGACATAAGACACTTCAGCCTACAATTGGCAGGTTACATAATGGAAGAATAAAAATCACAATACCAAATAAGTGGAAAAAATTACTTTAAGACTTAGCAATAAATGCGGATTTACAATATTATTGGACATTTGCGTTAATTTGATACCAGCCCTTTTTCCTATTGCGCAGTCATTTATTAGTGTGAATGCTAAGTGGGAAGGATTTGTTAAGGCGATTTAAGTTTCTGCCTCTGTGTAAAATGGATTGAAGTCAAGTGTTATTTTTATGGGAGTTAATAAAAAACCCACTTATTACGATGCTGTACAGTGATTTTATCACTGTACAACGTGAACTTCTACCCTCTGCGATATCTGGGTTTTTAATTTAACATTTTACCTCCTTTACTGGGTTCCTGGGTTATACAACAATTGTTCATTAAAAAAATCATGTGACAATGTCATGATCACTTACGCACAAAAGTCATCCAGCTGTTTTTGGGTTCGGAAATTCAATAAGTCTGAGGCGCCATGTTTGTCAAGATGTTCTTTACAATTTAAGGAGCAGACTATTATGAAAATAAGAGTAAAGTTAAAAAATGTAAACTTAGTTTGATGTCCTAGAAATTCAAGTACTAAATGGAGATTCTTTGATTTTTTTCTTTTTTTTTTTAAATCTTACTACCTTGTTTTGACTTTCTCCGGTAATATAACACCATGTTTCAGTTGTATAACTGGCATTGTATATCTAGCTTGCGAATGGCCGGCTGGGTTTAAAGAAGCAGGTTATTTCCTTTCATATAACATGTTAAAGCACTTTTTATGTGCAGACTTTATCAATTTAATCTGAAGTATCATGAAGATGTAGTCTTCTATCTCATGGCTAGAAAAAAATAACCAAGAAAAAAAATTGAACCAAGATCAAATGGACTAGGAAAAAATTCTTAGCATAATGCCGAAGTCATAATTTATGTAAAAGAAATTGATTTCACTAAACCATCATCCAAATAGTTTCAGAAGAGGGAATTTCACATGGCTCAAACTTACACATTGTTAGCAACCTCTGGCATGGAAAAGAGAACTAATTTCCTTGGCTCTTTAAACTCTACATATCATTTTTTTAAATTTCTAAATATCAGCAATGGATTCAATTATTTCTAAAATCCAATACTGGTCAATAGCCTTGAAAGTCTTAGCAATTTGTTTCCAACAACAGGGAATTAAAAAATTTCAAACATTTTCAAGTCTGAATAAAATAGATGCAAGTCTCTAAACTCTAAGGTCATTAAATTACCAATTGTGAAATTTTATCACATCCATAGATTTGCCATTATGGTTCCATTGATGCTTGAGGATTTGGATGATGACTTTGGATTGATAAATCATGTAAATCTCTTTTAGAATAATTGTGGAGACAAACATGAAATCAATGTATTCGAAACTTGGGGAAAAATTAATAAATTTGATTTTCTTACCTGCGTTTGGCTTAATGCAGTTAAGGTTTTGATATTGAAGCATTATGCGACTGATTGAAATTTCAACGGCAAAAATCTCCATTGTGACATATTTCACACAGTAAAGTTCATAAAAAAAGTTCATGCAGTCCATTGCCTTACGCAGCATACTGTAAAAAAATTAATGTAACTAACATTTATTTTTGTGTAGGCCAAATTGGTAAACAAGCAGTAGCACAATATCGTTTACCTAGCCTCTTATTTTAGATCTATTTAGGTTTGCACCAATTTTTATCAAGCCGTCGAATAATATATATATATATATATATCTTCATTGATCAAATTTTTTTTTCAAATTCACATGACAAAATTTGATATTGGGGAAAATCACATATTTTCCTTCTAAACTTCCATCTTTTTAAGGGAAAACTTTTTCTTCATCTAGTTTGCAACATATGATTTACAACCTAGTTATGTTCTGATTTATTCATTCAAAGTGAATCATTTGATGGTTCCATCATGAATTATGGTCACACTAGAAGCTGCGAGATGTTGTAACGATCAAGGTCCTGCTACTTAACATAAATTTCAAGTAAATGAAAGTTATGGTCTGAAAAAAATAATCTCATAATCCTTCCAGGATAAAATATTTCTCCTTGTAAAACTTTTATGAATATCTGTTTTCTTTTGTGTCTAGAATGGGCATCACTTGGATATAACATTAACTACCTAGTCGTGGAATGCAGTGGCGTGTGCACCGCAGAAAATATGACATTAACCTATTTAGTTATGGATGGCAGTGAAGTGTGCACCATAGAAAATATGACATTAACCTAATTAGTTATGATTGGCATTAAAGTGTATGCCATAATAATATTATATGACAAGTTAAGGATGGCAGTGAAATATGCACCATAAATAATTATATGACATTAACCTACTTAGTCATGTATGACATTAAAGTGTGCACCATAGAAAATATGGCATTTCCCTACATAGTCTTGGATGCCAATAAAGTGTGTACCATTAAAAACAAAATATTAATCTACTTAGTCATTGATGGCACCATACGTAAGTATGGATAGCAGTGAAGTATGCAACATAGGAAACATGACATTAACCTTCTTAGTCATGGATTTCTGTAAAGTGTGTACCTGCATTTTCTTTTTCCGGTTAACCAATATGAGGCATACAGACTGTGACATTTAGAAATTCTTTGCTCCATGTGTTCCTGTTCTGGGCTTCCTTTGCGACATATATTCTGTGGATCTTTAAGAAAAAAATTAATGTAAAAATACATTATACTAACATTCAATCTTCTAGTTATCAAACTTAGTTTTGTTATAGTCCAGCTACTGCAATATAAGGTGCCGTGATTTTTCATTGTTAAAACAAGTAAACTACAGCGTTGAGCTTGAAGACTGTTTTTAAAGACTTTGTTAATTTTATTAACACAGCCATGTCTATGTTCAGTATACAATGACTTGTAATATAAAAACTTTCAAGCATAAAGACTTTTGCCAACAGTGTATTATGTGTATCCCAATGTAGATAGACGAAACAGATTTACTTCACTTCAATCGAAGCAGGAAGTATATACACACGTTCTTCAGGACAGGCACGGGATCAAAATAATGAAGAATATATCTTAATAAAATAATGCAAAACAAATCAACCATATTCTGCCTATATTTTTTTTCCAAAATTATTTTGTGATCACACTTATGTAAAAAAATGAACTTATTGGAATTATAAAGTTACAATGGAAGGTTATTGTGATATGGCATTTAAGAGAGAAAAACTACTGGGTTCAACTAGACTTTCTGTGAACATCTTATAAATATATAATTGTGTGGTACACTCCTGTAGTCTTACTGAGAGTTTCAAGCCCAAAATATTATTTAGATTATTTTCACATTAGTTAAGAGTTTAAGCAGTAGCAGTAATAGGAGTAGTAGCAGTAGCAGAAGTGGCAAGTGGCAATAGTAGTAGTAGTAGTAGTAGTAGTAGTAGTAGTAGTAGTAGTAGTAGTAGTAGTAGTAGTAGTAGTCGTCGTCGTCGTCGTCGTCGTCGTCGTCGTCGTCGTCGTCGTCGTCGTCGTCGTAGTAGTAGTCGTCGTCGTCGTCGTCGTCGTCGTAGTAGTAGTAGTCGTCGTAGTAGTAGTCGTAGTAGTCGTAGTAGTCGTAGTAGTCGTAGTCGTCGTAGTAGTCGTAGTCGTCGTAGTCGTAGTAGTAGTAGCAGTAGTAGTAGCAGTAGCAGTAATAGTAGTGGTAGTGGTAGTAGTAGTAGTAGTAGTAGGGGTAGTGGTAGTGGTAGTGGTAGTGGTAGTGGTAGTGGTAGTGGTAGTGGTAGTGGTAGTCGTAGTCGTAGTCGTAGTCGTAGTCGTAGTCGTAGTCGTAGTCGTCGTAGTAGTAGTAGTAGTAGTAGTAGTAGTAGTAGTAGTAGTAGTAGTAGTAGTAGTAGTAGTAGTAGTAGTAGTAGTAGTAGTAGTAGTAGTAGTAGTAGTAGTAGTAGTAGTAGTAGTAGTAGTAGTAGTAGTAGTAGTAGTAGTAGTAGTAGTAGTAGTAGTAGTACTAGCAATAATTGTTGGCTCCAGATGCAACATTAAAACTTAAAGTTTCAACAACTTTTATGATGGTTTTCGAATTTTCACTTTACTTCAAAGCTTTATATTCGTAAGAAAACAAATTAACCTAGTAAAAAATATCAATCACAACATGAAGATTGTTATCCATACTTCTCTTTCTTTTTTCTGAGCAAACATGATCCAGAATATCCACATATGATCTGACTCTCAATTTGTATTCTTCGTCTTTGCAAGTTCTTTCATACCAATTAACACAGGAAGCATAATGTTCATATTCTCTGAAAAAAAAGAGCATGGCAATTTTTGCTAGTAGATTTTAAAAAATAAAGTGTTAAATATTGCAGCTGACTGTCCCAAAAATTATTTATAACATAGCATTGATATTTACTCTAGCACAAGTATAATTACAGAAAGGAACATCCCCATGGCCTTTTTCGCCCTACGAGTCTGATCGGCAGTTTTACTTCAGTCATAAGTTCTTAATAGCAAGTTCTATGGCATTTTCTAAAACAACTGTGTGCTCCTGTTTAAACTTACGAGCATTTTTTGGACAAATAATATTTTGGACTGTTCAGAATCCAACTTTTTATTGTATAATGTGTCAGATCCACTCCAAATATGTCATTGTCACACTGGGACAGTTTGTAGCATTCTGTTGAGAAAATGAAAGTAAAGAATATGATGATGATGATGATGATGATGATGATGATGATGACGACGACGACGACAACAACAACAAGAACAACAAGAACAACAACAACAACAATAATAATAATAATAATAATAATAATAATAATAATAATAATAATAATAATAATAATAATAATAATAATAATAATAATAATAATAATAATAATAATAATAATAATAATAATAATAATAATAATAATAATAATAATAATAATAATAATTATAATAATAATAATAATAATAATAATAATAATAATAATAATAATAATAATAATAATAATAATAATAATAATAATAATAATAATAATAATAATAATAATAATAATAATAATAATAATAATAATAATAATAATAATAATAATAATAAAATAATGATAATAATGATAATAATAATAATCTATATTATAAAAAGCAACTTTAATTTCTTTGTCCGCTATCTCCTCTGAAACCACTCAACGTTCAGTGATGAAGTTTACTGATTACTGAAGTTTATCTGCTAAGTTCAGTGTGAGTCGTGGTGAAAAAAATGTTAGGTGTTAGGCTAAAAATGCCTTTGAAAGTTCATTATATTTTTATATTAATTAATTCTTCAATTTTAATTGCCGAATTCGTTTTAAGGAACAAAATAACATAATTATAAAACAATGTCTCCTGTTTTTCAATTTTTGATATAGGTAACTCTTTTAAAACAATCTATCATTATTTTTTAAACATAAATATATAGTAAAAACATATTTTTTTTATTTTCAAAGGGGTGCAAACCTAAAAATTGAAACAAAATTTGGCTCTTACAGGTTAAAACAAAAGCGTCAATTATTTATGTGGTTACTCTCGGTCTTACAGGGAGTAAAAGCATAGCACTGTTTTTCCCTCAATGGTCTGCCTAGATGAAACAGAAAGATTTCAAGGCTCGGAAATAAATATTGATTGCAAGATTTCATCAATTGTTTTTATTTGAACGCAATATCTCTGTATCCTCTGTGTCAGTTTAGCACCACGTAGGTTTCTTTTAAATCTCATAGGCTAAAACTGGGGCTGC
Source organism: Elysia crispata (assembly GCA_033675545.1). Classification (NCBI taxonomy): domain Eukaryota; kingdom Metazoa; phylum Mollusca; class Gastropoda; family Plakobranchidae; genus Elysia; species Elysia crispata. Next base: position 8,966 of record JAWDGP010005888.1, read on the forward strand.
TTTAACTATTGCATCCAGATTTAGTTTACTTTTTTGCTTGAGATCTTTGCTTCATAAATATTCATTTAAAGTATGATGTCATGAAGAGTTAAGAAGAATTCCAATGTTTCAAGGTTCTATATTTTTCATAACTGTCCCATGAGTGGCTCTAGAGGAAACAACTCTGTTGATATATGTATTATTGAAAAATATTGTTTTTTTTCTTTTATTTTCTTGATGGAGTTGTGTGGCTCTGGATTTAGTCTGTATTGTTGTAAAGTTTGTTTTTTGTTTTCTTTTTCCAGTGTTTAGCCTTTATCTGTTCATGTAGTTGTATGACTCTTGAGAGTTATCTTTGTAAAGTCTTCCCCACCTATTTACTTTTCTTTAGTGTATTTGTATGATTTCCGAGGATACAAGTCAGTGATATTTGTGAATTTGCAATTACCTCTTCTTCAGTGTACAATTTATCTTCCTAACCTGTTCACTTAAACGGGTAATCATGCTTGTAATAATAATAATAATGATGATGATAATAATAATAATAATAATAATAATAATAATAATAATAATAATAATAATAATAATAATAATAATAATAATAATAATAATAATAATAATAATAATAATAATAATAATAATAATAATAATAATAATAATAATAATAATAATAATAATAATAATAATAATTATAATAATATAATGATAATAACAGTAACAAGAAGAAGAAGAGGAGGAGGAGGAAGAAGAAGAAGAAGAAGAAGAAGAAGAAGAAGAAGAAGAAGAAGAAGAAGAAGAAGAAGAAGAAGAAGAAGAAGAAGAAGAAGAAGAAGAAGAAGAAGAAGAAGAAGAAGAAGAAGAAGAAGAAGAAGAAGAAGAAGAAGAAGAAGAAGAAGAAGAAGAAGAAGAAGAAGAAGAAGAAGAAGAAGAAGAAGAAGAAGAAGAAGAAGAAGAAGAAGAAGAAGAAGAAGAAGAAGAACAAGAAGAAGAAGAACAAGAAGAAGAAGAACAAGAACAAGAAGAAGTAGAACAAGAAGAACAAGAACAAGAAGAAGTAGAAGAATGATAATAATAATAACAATATAGCAACTATAATATAATCATAATCAATAATGATAACCGTTGTTAAACAAAACTAGGGACGCAAAGATCTTACTTTTATAGTTTTTGACACTATGAAAAACCTCATCCTGTATATCAAAGATAAAGCTGAGGTACAATCCGAGGGTCTGAGAGCATACTCTATCAGTCACATCTGTCACACACTGATTCCATTTCTTCCTGTCCCTGTGAAGAAAGCACAAGTAAATACTCTGCTTTTGGCTTAGTTTAAAGCAGAACGATTTTTTTTTATCTTTTTAATGAAGGAGTTTCAAAATTTTGACTTCTTGATTATTGAAAAAAGATGTTGTAGTCACATTGTGCCCATATGTTATTCAATGATATTTACATCTTTGATTATGCCCGAAAAGTTTATTTTCGTGAGATTTTTTTTTCAATTTATGGTCTTGATGGCAGCAAAAATGTATTCTATTCGATCAGAAGTTTATCTTTTTTAATTTTCTCCTTTTAATCGCGTTAGAGTCATAACCCACTCATCCACCCCTACTCCCCCATTAAACGATTTAGTCAAATTTATAATCATCAACATCATCTTCATTAGTTTTGTCATTACCATTACCATAATTATCTTCTGTATTTTTACTCTTCAGGTGGTATTTCTGTCTATTTGGTTGCTGTGTTTACTTTTTTACCATAAACCAAACACACGATCTGATTGTTATGGAACAAAATTATTTACATTTTAAAAGATCTCATCAGTAGTTAATGTACACTTTTGTTCATGTACACCACAGATTAATTCTAACTTGATACTTTTTAATTACCAAACAAGAATGGAGTAATAGACCTATTGGGCCGTTCACTTACTGACGCATTTTTTCCTTGTTTAATTTTGATCGTGTGATAGCTTTATGGAATTGTCCATCACACTCTAGAACTCCGTACTTCATGGCTTGAAACGTGTGCTTGTTTTCCACACACATCGAGGTTTTGACGGTCACTAGCACTGGACAAAGAACTCACGATAGTTTATTTCCTAACTATTATTCCTTATGCTATGTAAGGAGTCAATATTTAAACATATTCTGGCGAGGGCTATACTAATATTTGCACAGCAAGTTTTCAGTTCTGCTTTTTATTCTTTCGTTTTATGATCTTGGGTTGAAGAAGGAGGCTAAGAAATCAAAGCTGTAGCAGATTAATCTGTTTAGATTCATGCTCAGTCGGCGCAAAAATAAGCTGTTAGTTTGTCCTAGTATAAAGCAATCTTGCGCAGAGACTTAAACTTAATCGCTCAGTTCTAATCAAACTTTTTTTCTATAGGAAATCATTTTTTACATAAACATAATGATCGCTGCGGAAAGTGGCACTTAGTATAAAGGGGAAAAAACTACAGAAAAGGCTCTCTGGCTTAGAACAATATATAAAAACACCTTATAGGCACTAAACAAAAATGTAAGGGGTAGATAAATTTATCATCAAAGTTAGACAAGATACAATTAGTATTTAAGAAAAATTGTACAAAACATTCTCATAAATAGCTCATAGTGTATGTGTAATTTAAGACCTCAATATGTTCAAGAATTGCCACATCCGTACCAAAGCAAGTACTTTTAACAATTATTAAAATCTGCTGGTGATACAAAACTGTATTGTAAATTTAATTTGAAACCTTATGGTAACACACCCATTGGTCGTTGAGAACCTCGTGTTTGGGAATTATTGGCAAAAATGATAGAGAGAGTGTTGTAGCCGGAAAACTTAAAACTATCATCAAAATCTCCATCTCTTAAAAAAAATTCTTACCCTCCATTTTGTTTTCACATTCTTTGTGACAATTACAATTCCATATCTAGTCATAAAATGTTTTACTAGTTTATTTTTTTTAATTCCATCTCTATGCTTTAAAAAGGCTTAGCTCATTCATTCAAATCTTAACATATTTAATATAGGATCTTTAAATCTTCATGAAAATTGTGAATTATATCTTTCAGTGTGGGGTGCAGAATGTCCTGTGCTCTTTGCATTAAAATATTCCATTCAGGTTTTAAAAATTCAAAAATAAATATATAAACAGAGCTTAAATAACAAAATTATGCGTATGGGTTTACTCACTGTTGAATCCGTGATTAAAGCACATAAAATCGTGGATCCTTATGTAAACTTCTGTCTTCATAACTTGAGTAGATGTCAAATCATTCTTCTTCTTTTTAAAAAAATCTTTAAATCGTTTTGAAATCACCTTATAAGTTCTGGAGGATATTTTAAAATATATTGAATTTTATATTTGAATGTCCATAATTATTATGATCTTATGCATAGTTACGATTTGCTACAAAAATACTTAGATACCATTTTCGGATATAAAAAAATTAAACTTAGGAAAAGGATAACTATTACTACTATTATCACAAGGTACAACTAAAAAAAAGTTTGTTGCAGTGCTAAAAAAAACATTATAACACCACTGCAGCTTCCATTACTCATTATTATCAAAAATATGTTTCTAATTCCCTGCTAGAAAATGCCATTTTTTATGATTCTTTTTTGTTTTTCCTGATCAAAAATATATAATCCTTCTTAAGATCTAGATTTCATATCAACAAAGCATACGAACTGGCAAAGTTGTTCCCACATCCCTTCGTTTGGAAATTCTTTCTCAAAGAAATGTAGATAATATGACTCCAAATCATGTCTTTGGTAAAGGGTATATTCTACGAGAAAACAAAAAAAAATTATTTTAATAAATATTTTTATATCTTTTGATTGTATTTATAAATGATATTGCCAACCATTATCTATTCAAAATGTGCTGCGCTTATGGACAATTATTTAAACTAGAGCGAGCAATACAGAAACTGAACATATACCCCCCTCTCCTCTCTCTCCCTCTCTCTCTCTCCATCTTTCTCTCTCTCTCTCTCTCTCTCTCTCTCTCTCTCTCTCTGTCTTTCAGATACTCTTTAAAAAAGCTTTTTATACTAATCAGAGACTTTACTTTAATACATTAATCGGAAATTTAAAACATAAAATAAATTAAACATTAACTTGTAATTTTTATCAAGCCATAAATTTAGAAAAATAAATTGAGGAAAGTATAAGATAAACTTTATGTTACCATCAAAAACACGAATTGTTATATGGGCTGACTTTACATTCTGACTGTCATGGTGTGCTTCACACAAGAACATTTTACCATCATATTCAGACTTCATCTAGAAAAGAAACATGTCAATATGCAAGATGGATTGAAGTTTCAAGGTGATCAGAAAAAAATTTTTGGCGTTTTTTGTTTTTTTTATGTCGGAGAGATAACATTAAAAAAAAGCTTTTACATTTTCTAGATGACTTAAGAGCCACATGGTTAACCAGATGTATCTTGGAAAAGTCGAAAGACAATTATTCTAGTGAAAAGAAACTAAACATCGGTGAAATTAATTTTGCTTTTCTGTGTTTTAACATTATTTATTTTTTAAAAGATCTTTCACGTAAACTAAAAAAAAATTAGCATTGACGTAGGTATAGGTTTAACAAAAAAATATATATTTCCAACGGTGAGTAAATTCGAAATAATTATTGATACAAGTTTATTTTTTACAAGGTTTGGAGACAAATAAATAACTATTCTCAATTCTATAGGGTAGAGAAATGAAGTGATTTAGATTGTAGATATGAGTCTTACAAATTCAGGCCAAGATATAGAAGATGATTACTTTCAGTGTCAGAGTACTCTTGTATAGGAAGAGTCCAAAATCGTCATGGCGTTTCTGGAAATGTATGAACGTCACATCTTCCTTCTTAGTATAGTCTTGTAAATCTTCGCTATTGCCTAGTCCCCAGCGCCACAGCAAACGAAGATTGGGCGGGCCCTAGTTCAATAAAATTTACATTGTATACGTTTGGAGGGCCCTAGTTCAACAAAATTTATATTGTATACGTTTGGAGAGCCCTAAATCAAAAAAATTTATATGCTTTACGTTTGGAGGGCCCTAGTTCAATAAAATTTACATTGTATACGTTTGGAGGGCCCTAATTCAATAAAATTTACATTGTATACGTTTGGAGGGCCTTAGGTCAACAAAATTTATATGGTATACGTTTGGAAAGCCCTAGATCAATAAATACTACATTGTATACGTTTGGATGGCCCTAGTTCAAAACAAATTATATGTTATACGTTTGGAGGACCCTAGTTCAATAAAACTTACATGGTATACGTTTGGAGGGCCCTAGTTCAATAAAATTTATATGGTATACGTTTGGAGGGCCCTAGTTCAATAAAATTTATATGGTATACGTTTCGAGGGCCCTAATTCAATAAAATTTATATGGTATACGTTTGGAGGGCTCTAGTTTAATAAAAATTTATATGGTATACGTTTCGAGGGCCCTAATTCAATAAAATTTATATGGTATACGTTTGGAGGGCTCTAGTTTAATAAAAATTTATATGGTATACGTTTCGAGGGCCCTAGTTCAATAAAATTTATACGATATACGTTTGAAGGGCCCTCGTTCAATAAAAATTTACATTGTATACGTTTGGAGGGCCCTAGTTTAATAAAATTTACATTGTATACGTTTGGAGGGGGGCCCTAGTTCAATAAAATTTACATTGTACATGTTTGGAGGGCCCTAGTTCAACAAAATTTACATTGTATACGTTTGGAGGGCTCTAGTTCAATAAAGTTTACATTGTATACGTTAAGAGGGCCCTTGTTCAATAAAATTTATATTGTATACGTTTGGAGGGCCCTAGTTCAATAAATTTTACATTGTATACATTTTGAGGGCTCTAGTTCAATAAAGTTTACATTGTATACGTTTGGAGGGCCCTAACAAAATTTATATTGTATACGTTTGGAGGGCCCTAGGTCAACAAAATTTATATGGTATACGTTTGGAGGGCCCTAGTTCAACAAAATGTACATTGTATACGTTTGAAGGGCCCTAGTTCAACAAAATTTACATGGTATACGTTTGGAAGGCCCTAGTTCAACAAAATTTACATTGTATACGTTTGGAGGGCCCTTTTTCAATAAAATTTACATTGTATACGTTTGGAGGGCCCTAGTTCAATAAAATTTATATTGTATTCGTTTGAAGGGCCCTAGTTCAATAAAATTTACATTGTATACATTAGATAGGCCCTAGTTAATTAAAATTAACCTCAGTTAATTTGGTGGGCCTTAGTTTAATAAAAGTTATCTCTGTTGTGAGACCTACCTCAAGAGAATTTACTTTTAAACTAGATTTTGCAGGCCCTTGTTCAATAAAATTACCTCATGTATATTTTGCAGACCTTACCTTAACAAAATATACCTAACCGAATACATCATCAAACAAAAATTATGAAATAAGGTATTAAAACTGTGAATGAAAACATATTATAATAATTTTTTTTATCTAGAAAAGCAAATGGTTCATTCATTTGAAACAACTGGTAAATCATGCCATAAGCTTGAAATTTAATTCTCATTTGAAATTATAAATTGCTTGATTTAGATTGAACTATCTTCTATTTTGTAAATTTCTTGGATTTTAGGATTTTTTTTCCTTTAAACTAATTTTGGCAGGCTGTCATAACACTTCATGAAAAGAGACAAGAATACTTTGAAGGGCAGACTTTAAAGTTAAGCTTCGATTAGTTGAGATAATTAAATTCAAGCTAATCATTGCACCTCAGCATTAGCTCAATGAAGATAAAACATATTGAATATTTGAGAATATTAGATTTGCATTGATATTAACAAGAACGACTTTTTAACAGACAATCATAAAACTTACGCTTGCAGTGCAGTAGAAAATTACAAGATCTTTCTCACTGTATTCATAATTTAGATTTTTGGGAGTCACTTTCAAGAACACATTGCTTATCTCAGCTGAGCAGGCATTGAGAAAGAAGAAAATACAAGATGAAATTAGAAAGTTCAAGTATAAAGATAAAGAAAAGAGAAAACAGTTGGGTTATGTCTGAGATAACTAGTCAAAATCGCAGACACAAATGAAATAAAAAACGTTAAAAAAAACAGGAAGAGACTAATTAGTATAAAAATGACTTAACATTCTTGACATGACGCCCTGAAATTCGAAAGGACATGATAAAAAGCAATGTCTCTTGAAAAGCATACCTGATGTATTGACATTAAATTGTTTTACTGCTAGAACTGTTTTTGTTTTTATTTTTGTGATCTTGTTGATTACCTTCTGCTCCCTGCTGTTCCTGATGAGAACTTGTACCAAAGTCTCCTTCAATAATTTTATCAAAACATTGCTTTGTTGCGGCTTTTACTGAAAAGCATTGGAATTTGAAAAAAAAACTGTCTAATGAATAGGTTTAAAGGAAAGAATAAAATAAAAAAATGAACAACTAGAGATTTTCACATTAATTGAAAAGAAAAATCAAAATCAACTTATTGAGAGTTTCTATTCCGCTTTAAATGCACTTCGTAAGAAGCAGTCCTGATACACAATTCAAACAACTATTAAACCTTAGATATTTATGACAATTATTCTGTTTCCATGTGTTTAATTTTTTTTTGTTAGAAGATAGTTGCTGCATATTTTTTTCAACCACTTGAAAACTTGTTTAAACAGAAGGTAGGATGTAGGTCTATAATTTTTTCATGATCTTTTTTCAAGATATTTAACAAATGAGACATCCATGTCTAAAGAAATATTTCTTTAACTTCCATTTATTTAGTTCTCAACAATTCTTTGAGAAAAATTATATAGATATTGGAGTTGTAAACCTCGAATTATTTCATTGCATGTAAATAAAGGATCCTAAAGTTTTAGGGAAGAAAAACAAAGAAATGACACATTATTTTTTTACCTCTTGTTGGTCTGATGGCCTGTTGACCAGAGCGAGTTTCCAATCTGTTGCTGTGAACATATGTAACATTACAGAAATAGACGCCACTATCCACACATGCAGGCTGTTCTATTGTCCATTTGACTGCTAGACCTCGGGTTTTGGACTGGCTGGTTGAATCATTCAAAGCTCCAGTGAATGTGTAGAAAAAATCACGACCGATTTCATCCTGTTTACATATAAGCTGATGGTAATAAATGCATGGTAATTTGAAATATATTGTAGCTCATGCTAAAAGTTAAACCTTTCGGTATTCTAAATGCTATTTTATGCCTATCCATACAAATCATAATACAAAACAATTTTATACAGATGCCTCTTTTATACAGTTAATTTTTATGAAAATTAAGACATTTATATATTTTAGCAATAAAGTAAATTAATCATTGCTTGGTAGATTGGAAGTTTTAGAATAAAAGAAAACATTCTTGAAAAAGCTTTAAAGATTTTAATTTAGAGAGAATACTTTCAGCTTTTGATTTTATAATGTTGTCTGTTGACAACAACTAAACTGTGATGGAGATGCTTCGGAACAGAAATACACACAGGCATCTTTATTTATGACTGGAAGTCGATTTAGAAGCAGTCAGTTGTTTCAACAAACTCACGCCAATGTCCTACCACCACAAAGAAAATACTTTATTTTGACATTGATTTTTCTTATCATCTGTAATCTAAAATTTACAAGAATAATTTCATGGAAAATAATATCTCATCTCTAGTTAATGACAAAAAATTGCATTAAATTATTTTTGCCCCTCTCAGAGTTACCAAACAATACTTATTCTTTAACATTACAAAATTCTTAAAATACACTTTGAATAGTTTTTTGGTGTAAGCTACGGTAAATGATATTCCAAATAATAGAAGACTTCATCGTTTAACATGATATGATTTTATCAAGTAAGGACGAACAGAATGGGATCTATACATTACAATGAACCATTGTCTTTACGGGTGACATAAATGAATTTCCTCGTTTTAGGTAATCAAGAACTGTGAATTTCACCAATGTTTTTATTCCTTCAGCAACACAATATTGATAAACCTTCAAGCAGTGACTTTATGTTCAATGCATATTTCTCACCTTTTGTTAAGTTATTCCCAAAATGGATCTGAACAGTTGTAACAATAAACATAAAAAGAGATAAACAAAGTTTGTGTCCTTGAAAACTGCAAAGGGCGCTTAGAGGCATGAAATAGCTAAGATCAACGGGTTGATTGCTTAAAAAATTCTTAAAAACTTATCAAGGAAATTCTTGAAACCAATCTTACTTCTGTAAAATTTGTGACGCCAAGTGGATGATAAGGGAGATATTCCACAAATTTCTTTAATCTGTTGCTTCCTGGCAGTTTCCTGGAAATTTGTAGGCCTACAACTTCAGTGAAATTAAAGGGAAGCCCGACAGCTTCGGCGTTGCAGTTGATATCCAGGGGAGGTGCACCTTCACCAGTCTTAAATTCATCACTTGGTGTCAGTATTGATGGGTTAGTCACTTGAAAGTGAATAGGAATGACATTTAAGAGAAAAATGATAATAACTAGCTTAAAACGATGCATACTGTGAGCAAAATAAGGAAAAGGGTGGGTGAGAAGAAGAGAATAATCTGATTAACACGACTTGTAACTGTCTCCAGAGTAGAAACAATTAGAAGAAAACACGCAAAAAATATAAAAAAGAAAAGAACTATGAAGTTAGGCAATGAAGAAATGAAACAAATACCAACTGCTAATTGACACTGAAACATTTATCATTTACTTTTTTCAATACAGATTTTACTAGGGAATCATTTTAAGATCAACTTGATTCCCTAGTAAAATTTGCTACTGATTATGGCAATGTCAATCAGAGATGCTTTAGTATTTCTTGATAGTTCCATTTTTCAAAGATCTCACTGTGAGTTATATCTGGCGATCAGGACTGCTTCTGCATTCTACATGTTTCTTTCTTGTTGGGTGTCAAACTTAAGGCATGATGATGTTTGAAGTTTCTTAATGCACTAAATAATTACTAGAGTATTTGCAGCAGATTCAGTAATGAGCTTCTAAGAAATGTTTATAATTCCCAATAGATCATGTACCCCTTCCACAGTAGAAGTTATGAGAAGATTTTTATTTGCTTTGGTTTTGGATGCGAAGGGATTTGAATGAAATCTTGGCAATGAAATGTCGTCTTAGGAATAAACAACTGATTAATTTTGTGAGAAGGTGCACTTTTAACAATTGGATTCCGAAGTCACAACCAAGATCTAGACATATCTAGGGGTTTCTGTTTTATTAAAGTGAAATCTGAAAATACTGAAAATGAATTGTTTTTTAATCTTTCATACAGTACATGTGATCACATCTAGCTAGTAATCAATAGTTTGTCCTGGACTTTCTTTGACTTGTTCACAAACGCTCGCTGTAATTTTGTGAGGCTCATAGTATTTATGCCATGGTTGTAATGTATACATAGCTTGTGCTTCAATAGGACTTTTGTTTCAAAAAGCATTGATAATCATTCACAATGGCTGATATGCCGTCTTCAAGATTGTTTTCCATAATTTGAAAATATAGGACGTATGGATATCTTGTATTTATTTAATGTATAAGCTGAAAGAAAAAAAAAACAAAGTGTTATATTCCCGATGGCGTTAAAGGCGCTTGTCAAAAATAGGTCATAAAAATATTGGCAAAATGTATAAATCTCCTGGCGGAATGTCTACGCTTGATAAGTCCAGACTGACCTAACAGTGTTTGACAGTCCTGTCCACCATAGCCGGACGCACATCCAGCCGGACACCCGCCGCTGTGGACAAAACAGTCCGCACCTCCAGCACAGTTACATTGGTGCTCACAGCTCCAGCCATACCGACCACTGGGGCAAGACGTCTCTGTGAGTCAGAAATAACAGGACGTTGGGAGATTTCTTTTACGAATTGATTACTTCATAATCTACATTCGCTGAGAATGAAAAACAGACAAAATATATGGCAAGATGTTTCTGTAGGTTAAAAATAACAAGTTTATGGAAGATTTCTGCTAGAAAATGAATTTTTTTTTTCTTGGCACTTGTTGATATTGAAAAAGGTGTAAAATATATGGCAAGATGTTTCCGTGGTTCCAAAATAACATTTTGATGGAAGATTTCCTATAGGAAAAGATAACTTTCTAGTTTGGACTTATTGATATTGAAAAAGGTATAAAAAAATTATTATAAAAAGCATGTATTCAATTTAGTCAATCTTGTACAATAGTTTTCAGATTCTAGAAGCGTATAATGCAGAAAACAATGACTCTATCAAGATCAGCCTTGACCTTAATGTTTCAAAGTGTTAAATTTTCTAGCCTTCCAACGGACTCAAGGAAAACAAAAGGATTTTTGCCTGTGTAGAGCACAGTTTTGTCATTTCAGCAAAATAAACAAACAAAACTAACTATGTACAAAAAGGCCTTGCAGCTAAAAATAGTGAAAACATTTACGACCAATCAACAAACATATGACACCTTAGAAAAACTGTGCGAACAAAGCAAAAAATGAAAATATAGAAAAAGCTGAAATTGTATTCAACATATAAAAAGCTTTTCATTTATCAAACTATTTGCCTGGAAAATATCAAGCCTGCTCTATATAATTGACTACTGTTTAAACATTTTTGCTCTGTTTGTTTAGCATGCAAAGGAAAAACCATTTGCACGCGATAGTATAAAACTATTGATAGTGTATCAGAGAACTTAAACTACCAATTTCTCTTTTATTCGTAAAATAATTTTCTTCCCCAATAAATATTCTGTTCTCTCAACTCATGTGTCCAATTGGCAACTTTGACAGAAAAAAAAATTATCTACAAATGATAATAGATTTATAAAGAAGCCTCAAACATTGAGAATCAATGGATAAAAACACTAACTGAAATGTAGGGCAAATGTCTGAATAAACTAACAGACTCTCAACAGGGGAAAAATCTTGAGCAAAGATTTGAGGATTAAAATAATCCAATCATATCAGCCATATGGACAGCTGATATACATCTGTGGTATAAAGCTTTCAACCTCTGGAAAGTACTCACCGGACCAGGTAAATAAATTGTTCAGAAGTCACCAAAAATTACAATACTAACTTTAAGACTCCCATCTTAGAAAATAAATGAAGAGCTTGCATCTTTCTTACGTTTAGAGAAAAAAAAGAACTATTTCAAAAAGGTGGAACAATTGTCAAGTTATTTTTACAATAAGGTAAGTAGAGACTGGGTGAATGGCGAAATGATAAAAACAATAAATTGCTATTATGTCACTTCTTAATAAACTCACTTTATAGTTATGCATTTATGATATATTCTTCAGTGATTTAAATCATGGGCTCATCTCAAGGATGTTGTCAAAAACTAGAATATAATATTATATAATCTCAAGTATTTTTTTGATTTCTTAAGTATTGTAATAATCTCTAGTAAAAAGAAGAAAAAACATTATTACCCCCAAATACGTAGACTTCACACAAGGACAGGGTTTGGTTGTCACTTGCTTGAAGTAACAGTCCTCGCACAGCATTTCGATTCCCTGGTGATGTTATCAGTGTCGAGAGACCAAAGGTACCTTGTAGTATCTCCATTTTCGCCGTTTTGAGTAAAACCAGTTTGAATTTTTGCAGGCTCATTGTGTCTAAATTAAACACGCATATTATGGGTCATGAGAGCTTCGATCTAATTAAGGATTTTTATTTTACACACAAATGCAGCATTTTTTGTGAAAAAATATAAAAAACCGTATTTGCAGATAGAGTGTTTCTAACAATACAGGCACATTCCTTTAGTGTTATCTTACCGAATCTCCAAATCAGTTGTTAACTGCGACACTTTTTTTCTTTTTCCCCATTTCATAAGGCCATTTAAATTACATTTTCACTTGCCTTCCAACATTTCAGACTCATCCCATAAAATGCCATACATAAACTGCGAAGAAGAGGCAAAGTGAGGCTATTATTTAGGCCCTATCTATTTTTATGCTCAGTGTGGGATTGTTTTCATTTTCAGTTTTAATCTTAAGTTCACTTTCATTGTGTCAGCTAACATTAAAATCCTACAATGATTTTATAAAAAGAGACAATAAGTCACTCAGACTAAAGCAGTGCTTTTTATTGGTCCAAGAGTTAAGGTAAGATAGCTCCGAATAAATCTATCCACAGTAGAGATAGACAAAGAGATGAACTTTATTTCTGGAACGTGCCAGTTTCTTATCTAACTAGAATAACCATCTATAGACAGAATAAATTAATGCCATGCAAAGCCTTTTCATTCGTAAAAAATTGAGTGGAAAATTACCGTTTTTGGTTTTTTACACGCTTTAAGTAAAATATAACCCGTTTTTAATGAATGATATGCCAGTATTTAGAATACTTTGGATATATTGATTAATAATGAATATAACATTAGAAAACTCATCACTTAGCTTGAAATTATTCTGAGAGTTCAGCACATAATATTTGAAAGCAGTTAAATCTTAATCTTTTTTTTTAATTGAGTAAAAAATGTAGGGTACATTACCCTCTCTAACAGGATCTATAATGTTATAGACAATAAATCTAGTGACATCCACAGGTTCAGAAAACCGCAGCAACCAGCGAGACTCCTCTCTTCCT
>JAWDGP010005888.1:25000-45000 GCA_033675545.1 Elysia crispata
AAACAGATGCTGGTCACTCTTAGAACAATTATCCCGCTTCTCATGCACTTAGCCATTGATTTGCATCAGTTCTAGTTTAGTTATTAATAATAGCTCGACTGTTCTCAATGGTATCTGGCACTCTGCTATATGCATCCCACTGTATTTTTACCTGATGATTCACGGACAAGTCTGATCCATGTCAGCAGTATTGGTTTCTCCAATGCGATCATTATGTACATGAGGTGAGGATTTCGTAAGTTGGATAAGCAGGTTGTGTCAGATTTATCCAAAAGCGACTTCAACGAAAACTCTGGGCCTGCATAGGCGCTGAAAGGTATCGAATCTGCACAAAATAAAGTTTTACATGAAGGCTTTAATACTTTCAACTATCGCATTAGTAAAAAAATTGCATTTTCCGTCCTGACGGAGCTAAAATAAAAGGCCAAACTTTTTTCTAGGTTTAATACATTTGTTTTTAATAAGTTCATTATCTTGAATTTCAAATTTGTGACAGTTTTAATTTTTTCTTAACATTTCTGAAATCTTTTTGGTTACCCCTGTATCTGAATTGATCCTCGAACTTAAGCTGTTTGTAGTGTTTCAAGAGTTATGATTTAGCTTTTCTATGTTCATCGTATTAAAAGATGTAAATAAATAATATCTAATTATCTTGTACAATACTATACTAGAAAGTTAAAGGATGTCAGAGCAAGTGAAACTTACTACACTAGTCGTCTAAACCAAAATTTTCTAAATTATTAGTTTCTATTTTGTGTTTTAAAATGCCAGCTGATTTTTTTTAAACGAATGTGTTATTCTATGATTTGTTTTTTTTTTTCAAAGTTTTTAATTACATAGAGAAATCTTGCAACCTCACTATCTAAATCTCAATCAAATTTTCCTTCGCTTTTTGATTTCCCGTATAATTTAACACGACAGGATTTTCGATGGCTGAGGGGTTAGAATCTCCATCCTGTTATCCGCAGGAACAAATACAAGAGTTCGAACTCCATATTGGGTAAATTTTGTATTGTTTAGCTTTTCAGTTTCGCCCTGTCTGACGGAGACATAATACAATCAAACGGATTAAAAATTCAAAAAAAATTTTAAATTTCAAAGCTTTGATTTTTTCTCATTTTTTTTTTATAGAAATGTGCGTTCCATAACTTAACCACACCAATTGAGGAATCTGAATTAACATAACTGAAGCTGCATCCGTAATTGCTGGCTTTTTACACACTTTGATTGTTCTTAATCTCATGAATTCTCTTTTCTACAGAGAAAAGAAAAGGTCATTTTTTCTAAGAGTGGTTTTGCCTGGGATGTAAATGGTTTAAGTGTTTTTCCATCAACATTTGTCCTGAAAAGATTCTTAATGAGATCATTGCAAATAAGACGCCTCGCCCGATGCTGGTGTAAATAAAATAAATTTTTTTTTAAAAAAAAAGAACAAAACCGAGGGCCGCAACGTAAATTATCGTAAGTCGATTTTTTTTCAGAAATCGAGATTTTTTGACAAAATAAAGACAATTAATGTGCGCATGTTTGGACAAAACCTCTGAGTGATATCATTAATTATGACCTCGTAATTACAATTAATTAAAATATCGTATCTTGAGCTCTGTGAAAATCAACAACGTATACTATCGTAATTTGACTTACTATATTATACTTGAGATATTTTAGCTCATAACTCGAGATACGGTAGTATACGGCTGTTAAATTCTTAAATCAACCTTTCTGAATATTTTAGAGTATTATTATGATAGAGCTGCAGGTTATTTCAATTTCATACTGGAGTTCTATATCGCTTATGAATTGTATTTTTATCCCAGTGTTATTGTTGAGGAGAAAAAACAAAGATTGGATGGAATAAGGTTTCATTTATTTTGGCCACCGGAAATTACTACTTCTTTATTTGTACGTTCATGAAAAGCTAGTTATTGCCTGATTTTGCCAAGCACGAGAGGCTTTAGAAGACTACGTTTGAAAGAACGAATTGGTTATTATTAAATTATTTCTTGTTTAATACACACACACTCATATATATATATATATATATATATATATATATATATATATATATATATATATATATATATATATATATATATATATATATAAAATTTCCTTTTTTTGTAACAAAGATAAAGGATAAAGAATACGGATGAAAGAGACTGTTTTGCTATGGTTCACTTGTCACGAAGGAGATGTAATACGGGTTCAGCACTGGTCATGTACATAAAGAGCCATTTTTAGCGTGCCTTGGCTGATACACCAATCGTTCTACTATTATAATCCTAAGTGGTAAGAAATGGTACCGAAGATTGAGGATACAAAGACATCTTCTTGAACTGCAAGAGGGACTTTTATACTAGCCTTTCAACCGTTGGATTGGCCAGACTTATCTTTCACTATAATTTTCAGGGTCTAAAAAGTGTGATATCCGCTGTCTCAACCGTGGACTCGATGAACCTAAGATAATGTACTTTTATCAAACTTTTCCATCTTTGATAATCACACGTTTTCCATCCCCGAAATGTCATGTTGTCTTATCAATATGTATAGGTCTTGACAAAAAAAATGCACCTTGACCTATGAAGGATATTACGGTTGAACCCAGAAAGAAGCCAAGAAAATGACGATTTGAATAAATTGAAGCAAAAAACAGGATCTTAAATGACAGCTTAGGTTACTTAAATATCTGGATAAAAATCCTACGTTTAATTCTACAAAGCCGTTTATAAAATGATGTTCATTGTGAAACAAAGTTTAAAAAAAATGTTCAAAGCTTCTCTTTCCTAAAAAAATTACAATGATATAAAATAAATATTACATACAACTCAAAAACTTTATACATTATCATAAATTATCAAAATGAAGTTTGTTACAATTATTGATACGTATCAAGGTTTAGACCATTCTCTATAATTCTTCTAACTCTTCAAACCTTTTTTAGTGTCGTTTAACATTTTTCATGTTTTAGGCCTGTGTTCTAAAAATAAACGTCCAGCCACTGACCATATTGGCAGCCAGGTCCGAACCAGCCCTGGACACAACCAGAGCTGCAGTGACCAGTGGTTTGATTACAATATTCAGCACCGCCATCACAGTGACACAGGTACCGACAACCACTCCCAAACCACCCCGGAACACTGCAAGCTGTGGCGCTTTTTGATTCTAATGTTGAAAGAGCGGAGAGAGGGGAAAAGTCAATTTAATAATGATAGCAGAAATAAATTAATACGCATATATGTGCGTGTGTGATGGGAAAACTGGGTTACAAGATAAATAATAACCATTGCAGAAGCTTTTTCATTTAAAGGATACCTTGCCATATAAGAAAATTACTTTACCTATACAAAAAAATGAAAAGAGATTTGACCTATCAAATATATGAATAGAACGCAGTTTTATTCATGTGGTGGTCTATCACTGTATATATGTTTTTTTTACCCACGAGATTTGTATTGGAATGGAGTCATGAAAACGTGCATCGCAACTAAAATTATGTAACGTAAATGTGCTATTAAATCCAGATTTACATAAAGTAAATATTTACGATTTTTTTCCGAGCTCGATGTATGACAGATGTATTTGATGAGTTCTCTGCAGCCTCTGAGGCCCCATGTCCCCTGTCGCGTGGTATTGCTATTGACCACGCCACAACCACGATAGCCGCGACTACTGTGGTGACCAAATCTGCCAAGCGCGGTAGATCCATTTGCCTTTGGATGGAAGTTAAAGCAGAGAAAAAAAGAAAAGTTATCACTTGCCTCATTTTGAAATCTTGTTTAAACGCATTAGACAGTTTAAGAAAAAGCTACCCAATCGAGTTGTAGATTGGGTGAAACGCTCTCTGAAGCAGAGCAGTCATTGTAAAAACACAGGCCGAACAAAAGTCTAACACCAAGCTAAATAATGCGTCTCTCTGTCATTCTAAAATAGAAATGGTGGAAGGATTTTTCTG
Organism: Elysia crispata; assembly: GCA_033675545.1. NCBI lineage: Eukaryota > Metazoa > Mollusca > Gastropoda > Plakobranchidae > Elysia > Elysia crispata. The sequence continues at coordinate 28,953 of JAWDGP010005888.1, forward strand.
TCCTCTCGATAAAATTCACTTCTATTTAATTTAAGTTTAAAATAGTTCAATTTAAAAAAAATGCGGGAAAAACAGAAGACTAAAGGATTGTAATGTCAAGGGAAAAGAAACGAAAAAAAAACAACAACCAATGCATGTAGACGTCTGCTTTATAGAGAGGCATGTGGTGGAAAATCGCTTTAAGTAACATTGAACTATTATTTCAAAGATAATACAAATCACAATTTCATGAGAACATAAAGAACATACAAACATATAGTTTTTAAAAAGCATGAAATGAGTGAATCAATCGACGCAACCTATCATGATAAAAAAGTCATGCTTATGCATAAATCATATTATTTTAACTATGTCAAAAGAAGTATCATATCTTTACATAACTATGTTAAACGAAGCTCCATATCTTTATATACTATATGAAAAAAGAATCATATCTTTTTCGAACTATGTCAAGAGAAGAATCATATTTTCATATAATTGTGTCAAAATAAGTATGATATCTTAACATAACTATGTCAAACGAAGCTTCATATCTTTATATAACTACGTCAAGAGAAGTATCATATAATTATATATACACATTTGTATATATATCTATATATATATATATATATATATATATATATATATATATATATATATATATATATATATCAAAAGTAGAATTATATTTTGATACAATTATGTCAAATGAAGTGTCATATTTTTATAAAGTTATCTCAAAAGAAGTCTCATATCTTTATATAACTATATCAAAAGAATTATTACATCCTTCCATACGGACCTTTGAATTTCTGACAATCAGATTACATTCTCAACTGATTGGTGGATGAAGGCAGAAAAAATTTTTGTGCATTGGTCAGTCCTTGGTGTGTATTGGTCAGTCCTAGGTGTGTATTGGTTAGTCTTGACGTGTATTGGTCAGTCCTTGATGTGAATTGGTCAGTCCTTGCTGTGTATTGGTCAGTCCTTGATCTGTTTCGGATATTTCGACCGCTGCGAGTGGAAAATGTAAATTTCTGATGCAATGTGTGAGTACCGTTTTTAAAACTGGATTAATTTTTCTCAACTTTTGATTTTCCATGCAGATCAATGTTGGGTGTTTTATCGGAACCAATATTTTGCTCACCGTTTTTATCAATCAATCAATATTCATCTTGAATCGACATTTTGATAGTATTATAGGGCTCGACTATCGCTAACTGAGTCCTTCGGTGGCCGATGGCGCGGAAGCTGTCGTGGAGCCTCACGATGCACGGCTAGTCACACGGCCTCTGCAATCGGGTGCCCCGCCTTGGGGGAGGTGGGGATTCGGCCTGTTGCGGTGGTCGTGAGTCGGGCTAGTGACCTCGATTAGTAACCGAACTCGCCTCTAGTCTACGTCCTCGTTCGTGAGCCCTGGATAACGTCCTTGACTGGGCGGCTAAAGTTACTGGAGACGGGGGGTCGGGCACATGGAGTCCAGTGCGGAACTGATAGAGCCCGATCTACGACGAGATTCCACAGGGGCTTTTTCATGAAGCGTTCGAAAGAGGTGGCAGACGCAGGAGTCGTGGCCGCTAACGGCGATCAGCCCCCGGGCGACTTTGGCGGCATTCACGCCCGGGCCCTCCCTGGAGCCTCTTAGAGACATGCCGCAGGTCATTCTTCCCTCCCCCGGAATCGGGCCGGCGCTTCCGGGGCGTAGGCAGGCCGGCACCTGCGTTGGCGCAGCAGGCCCGCTCCTTTTTCTCTTACCGACATGTGCCGGTAGACTCCCCTCGCGGCTGTCGACACTCCCACCGCGAGTCAAAGCGGTACGACCGCGGGGGCAAGCGGCCAGCCCGGGGAATCTCCCCACATCGGATGGCGGGATTCCCGATAGGGGCCTGGCTTATTAGCCCCCCCGCGGTCGGGCTCGTGTCTCCTCTTAGTGGGTGGGCGTGGTTAAGTAGGTGGTCTCTGGGGTTTGGGATCCCCGGACCTCGCCCCCCCAGATGGTTAGCCTGGTTAGGATACACGACGGGTCATTGGCGGAGTGCACGTCGGTCCACAGACGCGCCCTCGAAACGACCCTAAACTGGCTTTGTCCTGCGACGTCTAAAAATCTTTTGCTGGAAGGGTGAACAATCCCGGTCCAACTTCTTGGAAAACTTCGCGTTTCGAAGGGCGCTACAGGTAAATTCATCCCGAGAACCGGGTATTAGCCTAGCAGACAACTTCCGAGTTGCCCCTACACCCAACTAAATGCTGGCTTACTCAGTACGGAGGGCTGGTACGGGAGACAGCCCTCCGTAGCACCACAAAAACCTTGTGGTGCACTACAAAGAGCTCCTAGGGAAGCTCGGAGCGGCCCGACGAGGGCCGCTCCAGTAGTCTATTCTGGTAAAGATAGTATTATTAGCTAAAATCCATAACTTTTCTCAATTTTTATTTTACCACGTGGCAAAAGTATCTAGGCAAATCAAAATTCAGTTAACTTCATCACTGTACATTAAGTGGTTTTCTAGGAGAAGGCGGAGAAAGAAATTAAATTCGTAATTCATAATAAAGATTCGTTATATTTTTTTACTCACAATGGGATCATCCAGCCAATACCAAAAGCCTTCTGTATTGATATTATTCAAACCAATCCAGAAGTCATGATCAGAATGTGTATCCAAGACATCTAAAATTCAAAAGAGTTTTACGTGGATTTTAATTATGCAGACGGACACAGTTGTTTCTAGTTCCAAAAATCAAATTTTGTCCCCAGGACAATGTAATACTGATGATCTCTAGACAGAATTAAGGGCGAAGATATGTTTTTATCACATCTTCATTTCCTTTCAAAGCAAAGAATAGTTCAACGTTAATGATAGCATCCAAATTTATCTATTAGATAAAATAAAATTTTTAACTATAATTTGTTTATTGCAACGCTGGGTTTTTGCAACAGCGATAGTGTTAAATAAGTTGATCATAAAAAGCTTTGCTGGAAGGGCGGGCAAAAGTACCTGTATGTGAAGTACATCACGAGGAAGATTACGAGAAACTGGTCAGTGGAATCAACATTGTCAAAGTTAAAAACGGTGCCTTCTTAACTCTACATGCTTCCTTCTTGTACTCCGATTTTGATGTACACAGTCCTGTACTTCTTACCTGTGACCTAATGTACAATTATACTTCTGACCTCCGGCTTAATGCACACTTGTGCTTCTTACCTACGACTTTATGTGTACCTGTATTTCTTACCTACGACTTTATGTGTACTTTTAATTCTAACCTGCGACTGCCTTTTGCATGAAGTCAGTTTGTAATGAAACCAAATCCCCACCAGCTGTCTGACATATGCGCCTGGCGTCCCTCCAAGATTTCTTGTCGTGGTACAGTTTGAGACAACTAAGCTGTGTGAGATGACCAGGCACCGCACCGATGACCTCAGTCCAGTCTGCAGGACATCCTAGGGCCTTACGTCCTGTGTCTTCAGAAAAAAAATCTGTTTGAACGAATTGCATCTGAAAACATTGCTGAGAAACTAGAAGTATTGCTGAGAAACTAGAAGTATTGCTGAGAAACTAGAAGGATCTGTTTTCATATTTGAATTTTCCAAAATAAGTTAAGGGTTGATATTGCATAGGGTTCGCTGGGAGTGTCGGATCATGGCTGGGTTTAACATCCAAGTCGGCGCGTGATATTGTGAAAAAAGATTGCTAGGACAGTGCTTAGAGAATAAAAGGTATTTATACTGGAAGTCTAAATAAAGAGAGCGAGCGAGAGAGAGAGAGAGAGAGAGAGAGAGAGAGAGAGAGAGAGAGAGAGAGACAGAGACAGAGACAGAGACAGAGATAGACAGACAGAGACAGAGACAGAGACAGACAAAAAGAGAAACAGAGAGAGAGACAGAGAGAGAGTCAGAGAGAGAGAGAGACAGACAGAGAGAGACAGAGACAGAGACAGAGACAGACAAAAAGAGAGACAGAGAGAGAGACAGACAGAGACAGAGACAGAGATAGACAGACAGAGACAGAGACAGAGACAGACAAAAAGAGAAACAGAGAGAGAGAGACAGAGAGAGAGAGATAGAGAGACAGACAGACAGAGACAGAGACAGAGATAGACAGACAGAGACAGAGACAGAGACAGACAAAAAGAGAGACAGAGAGAGAGTGAGAGACAGTGATGATGAGTGAGAGGGAAAGATAGTGAGGGAAATGCAGAAAGATAGAGAGAGATATTGTGGGAGAGGGAGAAATAGAAAGGAGGAGAGAGAAAGAGAATGAGATAGAAGTGGGAGAGAAAAAGAGTTCGAGAGGGGTGGTAAATGAGATAAAAACAGAGAGATATAGAGAGGGAGTCAGAGAGAAAGAGAGAAATAGAAGGAGAGAGAGAAAGAGACGGAGAGAGACGAGGGAGAACATGGTTAAAGAGTTATTGTCCAACCTTTCACGATATCCATACTGTCGTTGAATCGCGTATCAGAAGGATCTGGGGTTGTCGTTGTTTTTTCTTCCGCTTTACCTAGATGGTGAAAAAAATAAAAGTATCAAGTTAGGATTAATCTGGTATTTGATCAATCTCGCTTACTAGGCTCTTCGTCTCTCTCTCTCTCTCTCTCTCTCTCTCTCTCTCTCTCTCTCTCTCTCTCTCTCTCTCTCTCTCTCTCTCTCTCGAAGAAGAAGAAGAAGAAGAAGAAGAAGAAGAAGAAGAAGAAGAAGAAGAAGAAGAAGAAGAAGAAGAAGAAGAAGAAGAAGAAGAAGAAGAAGAAGAAGAAGAAGAAGAAGAAGAAGAAGAAGAAGAAGAAGAAGAAGAACAAGAACAAGAACAAGAACAAGAACAAGAAGAAGAAGAAGAAGAAGAAGAAGAAGAAGAAGAAGAAGAAGAAAAAAAAAAAAGAAAAAAGAAGACGAAGAAGAAGAAGAAGAAGAGGAAGAAGAAGAGAAAGAAGAAAAAGAAGAAGAAGGAGAAGAAGAAGAAGAAGAAGAAGAAGAAGAAGAAGAAGAAGAAGAAGAAGAAGAAGAAGAAGAAGAAGAAGAAGAAGAAGAAGAAGAAGAAGAAGAAGAAGAAGAAGAAGAAGAAGAAGAAGAAGAAGAAGAAGAAGAAGAAGAAGAAGAAGAAGAAGAAGAAGAAGAAGAAGAAGAAGAAGAAAAAGAACAAGAAAAAGAAGAAGAAGAACAACAACAACAACAACAATAACAGCAACAACATGAACAACAACAACAACAACAACAATAACAACGACAACAACAGTACGAAAAAAAGATGAGATGTTAATCGAATCCATTATAGCTGCTGTTCAATAAAGTGAGAAGCAAACAAACCTCCAAGAAGAGATATATTGGCAAACACCGTCAGACTCTCTGTGCCATTTAATTTCGCTGTGCACCAGAACCAGTGGTATCCCGAGTCCGTGTAGTACTTCTGGATTGTCCGTGTTGCGTTATAGGTGTTTAAGATTATTTTGATACATTAGGAAAAGGTGAGTACAGGTATTTTCTTTAATTTAAGACATTATTATATCATATCGGATTCTTTTAGCCTTTGTAAAAATCCCAAGGTTTATTTCGTTTTGCAGTTAAGTTTACATTCTTTTTTAATTTTTAGAAATCTTGCATGAGTTGAAAAGTAATACTATTAAAAATAATAATAATAATAATAATAATAATAATAATAATAATAATAATAATAATAATAATAATAATAATAATAATAATAATAATAATAATAATAATAATAATAGTAATAATAATAATAATAATAATAATAAATACATAAATAAACAAATAAATAAATAAATAAATAAATAATTAAATAATAAATAAATAAATAAATAAAAATTATAACGATGATGATGATGATGATGTCGATGATGGTGATTGTGGTGATGATGGTGATAATGGTGATGATGGTGATAATGTTGATTAGGATAAAGATGATGATGATGATCATACTGGTGGTGGTGGTGTTTGGTATTATTATGATGACGATGATTATGAAGAAGAGACGATGGTGGTGGTGACGGTGTTTGTGATGATGATAATGGTCATGACGATGATGATAAAATGAAAATAATGAATGTTAAAGATCACTTATTTGTCTTTGAAAACATATATAAAAGGTCTACATTACTGGGCTTTAGGTAATGAACTTCGCTTTTATTTGTGTCTAGAACAACATCAACATCATTAACAACAACAATAATGACAACATCAACAACAACAATAATGACAACATCAACAACAACAATAATGACAACATCAACAACAACAATAATGACAACATCAACAACAACATCACACACATACACTCACAGACACAGGAAAACTCTGTAAAATATAATTTAAAAAGGTAAGAAAAATTTGGAAATTCCCTTTAATTTAATTTTGAGAGGCAAACCACACGGTGATGGAAGCAGCATTGAAACAATAATATAGTTAAGCATCATGTACCTGGGACTTCACTGCGCTGTGTTGGTATACACTACACTCATTCTCTGAGAGAACATCGGTTTTGTTGGTTGGACTAATGGTCCATCGGACTGAAGACCCATTCGAGGATCCGATTTCCCATCCAAGTTCTACGTCTGGATGACCCTTATGCAATAAATAGAAACATATTTATATAACGAAAAAACAAAAAACAAAAAAAAACAGAAAAGCCATACAATCTGCCAAACTGCAGAAATTTTGCGTAATCATCATTGCATTTCAAATAGAGAAGAATGGAATGAATGTTGAAAATGGTTAAGAGAGCTAAGTTTTGTTTTTTGTTTTTTTCTGTTTGTTTTTTTTTTTCCAAGGAGCATTATTTAATTAAAGAGAGGGGAGGGAGAACAGTTGAAAACGGCTAAACGTCTGTTACGACCAATTGATAGAAGTCCAGCACACTTGAGAAATACAGGTGTTAGCAGTTGTCTTGAGCTAGGTGTACCACATTGTGCTGTAATTTGATCTATTGACTTCCTCACTTTTTGTACGTGCGTACTTTTTAGATGCGTACTTTCGGGGTAGCGGATCGACTTGATCCATATGTACGATGTTTTATTTAGTCCTATAATGTTTGTATTTCAAGCCTAAGAACTTTATTTTGTTGGGGTTTTTTAACATAGTTCGCACTGTGAGAAAAGTATCCTTGAGCGTGTGTAGTTTAGGTTCGTCTGGAATCTTCCACTTAGTCCTAGCATAATGAGAATTTAGTCACTCCTTGTTTACCTTTGTTCTGATTAGTTGTTATTTATAGCGGATTAATCATTACGTGTACAGAGAATGTTGTCGTATGATTTATATAATTTCTTTTCCGGATGCTTCGATGAGATTCGGTATAAATAAAAGTCGAAATAAAATGTGCCCAGTCAGTCAACTTTTTGTGAGCAGTGAGTCAATGTGCAGTGATTACAGTAAGCCGTCGGTTGGCATTGTGTTGTTTTTCAAACTTTTACTAGCGGCCTTCAAACATTTTCTAAGGAGGAGTCGAGAGACTGGCATTGTATATTGTTCATACCCATAGAAAAACAGAGCCAAACAGACCACCCAAATCTGTTACACTAGGGCTCTTCTAAACACTAAATGCTGTATGTGAGATTTGGGCTCATTGGGCCTTAACTCTTATGATTGCTGAAAGTACTTATAAAAATTAGCCATGAACGTCGATCTTCAAATCGAAACTACTGTGTAAGAGAGTTATGGTTCTTGGATCTCAACTTTCACAACAGATACGCCTAACTTATTTATTAATACTCCATGTTTATCTTTCGCCAGAGGGTCATTATAATTTTAAAGGAAAAAAACTACAAATTCAAGGAAAAAATGGAGAGTATGAAGAATTAAGATAAAAAAACAATAGCAGAACTATAGGAGAAGCAGAAGAAGAAGCAGAACAACAACAACTACAGCAACATCAACAGCGAGGAGGATGGGTAAAACAAAAGAAAGAAGAAGATCGTTGTTTATGAGTTCATTACCACCTGCTTCAGGAGATGAAGATGCAGAAGAAGAAGCAGAACACCAACAACATCAAGGTGAACGAGGAGGAGGAAAACAAGAGCAAGAGGAGGATATTTGTTTACGAATTCCTTAAGTTGTGAAACAAAGTGTTCACAATTATCAAAAAAATCAAGAAAATAAAAGTATAGACCAAACGAGAAAACAGCTGGTTTATGTTTTAAAATCTAATTAAAGGTCTTTCGAAATGCTTATCATAATGTTACATACTCATATGGCTTAAACCTATAAAAAAGTAATATATATATATAGATTAGGGTGTTACACAATTCGAATAATCAAGAACCTTGACTATTTCTGACTTGAGAGACTATTTACACACAAAACTTACATATGCCAAACAAATTAGAAACGCAGATTTGCTCCCATCCCACCCAGGCCCTTCTATCATCACCATCAAGTGCACATTCTGTAGTTTTTCTGCAATCATTTATGAAAAAGATAAAGTCGTTAGTTTATATCGCTTTTATAAGTCTAGCTTGATGAGAGTAAAATCCTTTTTACGCGAGAAAATGAATAATTGTAACTAGAGCGTTTTTCTGTTTCCGCGGTAGAAATTTCAATATTATGGGTAAAAAATAATCTCTGTTTTTAAACAAATCGAGGTGGGTTTTTTTTTTTATCTAGAAAGATGTACACATTGAATTCCAATGACATTTTTCATACCTTACATCGAGTGGCTCATCGTGAGAAGAATTCCAATGTTTCAAAGTTCTATATTATGCAAAAACTGTATCAGTTTTTCACCATATATGTTTGAAATTTGTTTTTATTTTTTTTTCTTCCGCGAAACATTTTGGATGCAATAATTTTATGTTGCTCCTTTTGACCAGTTTATGAAAATCTGTTGCGATTTTCCATTGTGTAAGAGTTTTTAAAAATCAAGACAGGATTATCTATCTGAAGAGGAAAACAAGATTTGGACTGGGCGCTTTAACACCACAAGCCCAGAAGACAAAAATCTGATCATATATCTAAGAGAAGGAGAGGTGATGATGGAAGAAACGACACTTTAGATCTTAACAATCTTCGTGATGATGGAAGAAACGACACTTTAGATCTTAACAATCTTCGTGATGATGGAAGAAACGACACTTTAGATCTTAACAATCTTCGTGATGATGAAGGAAGAGCATATATAGTCTCAGTGGAGAGATAAACTAAAACGAGGGCTGCTTAAACAATTGCACCCAGATTTAGTTTATTTTTTTTTCTTGAGATCTTTACTTCATTTAAAGAAGTCCTCATTACAATATGAAAAGAATTCCAGTGTTTCAGGGTTCTTCATCTTTCAAAACTGTACTACGAGTGGCTGTGGAGGAGACAATTCTGTTACATATATTATTGAAAAAAATTTTTTTTGGGTTTTGTATAGATTTTCTATGACTCTGGAGATAAGTCTGTTAATGAAAAATAAGCATTTATTTTTTTATTGACGACCAATTTTTCTCCAGATTTGTTTGGAACAAATTATGCGGTATCTATTGTGCATCACCAGCACCAAATACTATGGTCTTGGTGGAGAGATCTTGGTGTCACATCAGCACCAAATACTATAGTCTTGTTGGAGAGATAAACTAAAACTAGGGCTGCTTAAACGATTGCACTCAGACTGGTTTACTTTCTTGCTTGAGACCTTTCCTTCATTTAAAGAATGTGTACATGACAACGTGAGAAGAATTTCAATGTTTCAAAGTTCTATAATTCGAAAACTGTAAAAGCAGAGCACTCTTTTGGGTGTTTTCTCTCAATGGCTTGCCTATGAAACACAGTTTTCATCAATTGTTTTTGTTTAAATGCAATCTTTATCTAGAACTTAAGATCTACACATAGAATTCTATAACATTTTCCAGACTCCATTGCAACATTTGTTTGGAAAACCAAAATTTTGATTGTGATTAATAGATCTAGAGCTACTTGATTGTGAACGGGTTTTTTTTTTCTCGAATCATTTTGAAACATTTTTGGATGCAATAAGTTTTTATTACTTATTTCAGCATAAATGAAAATCTGATAAATTTTCTATTACAGTGTGAACATTTTTAAAAATCTAGACAAGATTTTCTATAATTCATTTTTAGGTCTGTATATATGAAAAATAAGCATCCACATTTAGGTTGTTTTTGTTTTCTTTTTGTTTTGTACTGAGACTTTTTTCTCGAGATGTGCATGGAACAAATAGCACGGGATTTGTTGTGTATTACATCAGCCCCAAATACTATGGTCTTGGTGGAGAGATAAACTAAAACTAGGGCTACTTTAACGATTGCACTCAGATTTAATTTACTTTTTTTTGTTTGAGATCTTTGCTTCATAAAAGTTCATTTAAAGAATGACGTCAGGTCTACGTGAGAATAATTCCAATGTTTTAAGGTTCCGGTTCCGGTTAAATTATATTTCAAAATCGTATGATGAGTGGCTGTGGAGGAGACAATTCTGTTACAGTACACTATTATTCAAAAGAAAACTTTTTTTTCTCTTTTTTTGTAGCTCTCTTGCTCTGGATTTAGTCTGTATTTCTTGTAAAATTTTTTCTTCATCAATTTATGTAAATGTATGGCTGTTGAGAGTTATCGTTGTTAATTTTTATTTTCATGTAGTGGCATGGCTCCAGAAGAGATCCGAGGATATAAGTCTGTTATATTTGTAAACTTTGCTCTTCTTCCGTGTATTGTTTGTCTTCCTAACCCGTTCATCTGACTGGTAATCATGCTTGTGTGACATATGATTTGAAATAAAAAAAAATGACATCAAATCAAATGTCACATTGCTATGTTAAATGAATTAAGGGAACATTTTCAAACAGTCTAAGAGACGACCCAGTTTGAAAAATATATTCTGTACTTGGTTACTTTTCACTGGGTAATAAAAAAGGCAACATAGAAACGTATTGAAAACATAGTATATTTATTTAATTTTCTTTTCTTTTTTGCTGCTTTTTTACATTATATATACATGTGAAAAACTGCAATTTTTTTATTATTAACTATTCTTTGCATGGATGGGCGGCAATTCAAGGTAGATTATATAGTCTGTGATAACACTTTTCCAAAGGCAAACAATACATGTTTGAATGTTAAGTAAAATAATATAAGAAGAAATGCCTATTGTACTTGGCGTGGCATCGTAGCATTAGTTTCAGTTTAGTGCAGTTTGGCACAAAGAGTATGTGAGTTCCATTTGAATCTCTTGAATGTGATAATTGATATTGGCTATTTTGGAACTGGTTTTGCATTGTATCGATTTAATTTGGAATAACTACGAAATGAATAAATAAAATCACTCACCTGGGACAACTTTTAGTTCCTGTTGACCAGAGCGAGTTGCCATTGCATCCGAATCTTTTCCTCTGATAAAGTCGATAGATAAATAAAAATTAACGTTTTTTTTGTGTGTTGACAACGTAGATTTGTTCAAACTGGTATATCCTATAGTATCTTTCTACATCTCTTTTTATGATTTTATCGTCTCTCTCTCACTATATATATATATATATATATATATATATATATATATATACAAATATGTCTCTCTCTCTATCTTTGTTTCTACCTCACCCTCCCTTCCTCATTTTCCCTCACTTCCTCTCTCTCCTTTACTTCCCCCCTACCTTTCTCTCTCTCACTTCTCCCACTCCCATCCTTAATCCCTCTCCCTGCGTTTCCCTCCTTTCCTCCCTTTCTCTCTCTATCTCTCTCCCTCCCTCCATTTCTCTCCCTCACTTCCTCCCCCCCTCTCTCTCTCTCTCTCTCTCTCTCTCTCTCCCTCTCTCTCTCTCTAAGGCATGGTAGCCTGGGATTGAAAGAATTACACATAAAGTACAAATATAATAAAAAAAAAGAAAACCAACGATTACATAACGGTGCTCTGAATTACCTTTGTACACCATATGTAAAGATGCCCTGATTTACCTCTTATACAATACGTATAGTGCACTTATTTACCTCTGTATACTATACATTACGGTGAACCGATTTACGTATGAACACCATACATAACGATGAACTGATTTATCCTTGAGCACGATACGTAGCGGTGCACTGATTTACCTCTGAACAGAATACGTAACGGTGAGTTGATATACCGCTGTTCACGATACTTAACGGTTAACTGATTTATCCATGAACACGATAGTGGCGGTGAACTGATTTACCTCTAAACACGATACGTAATAGTTAACTCATTTACTTCTGTACACGATACAAAACGCTAAATCGATTTACCTCTGTACACAATACGCAACAGTTAGCTGATTTACCTCTGCATAGGATACGTAACGGTGTACTGATCTACCTCTGAACAAGATACGAAGCTGTGTATGATTTACCTCTGTATAGGAAACGTAACGGTGTACTGATCTACCTCTGAACAAGATACGAAGCTATGTATGATTTACCTCTGTATAGGATACGTAACGGTGTACTGATCTACCTCTGAACAAGATACGAAGCTGTGTATGATTTACCTCTGAATGGGATACATAATGGTGGGCTGATTTACCTCTGAGCACGATACGTGACAGTGCACTGATAGATCGTAGAATCTGTACACTGAGGGTTAAAGATGTGCCATTCCACACCAATAAATCTAGCTTCATAGCCAGATAACGCTCCTGTTTTGTTTGTTCCAGAAACCTTATAGATCCGGTTAGTGTTCAAAGGATTCTGTTAAGAATATAATTATTGAAAAAAATAATCAGATTAGAGAATCGAACTTTATGGCTCAGTTTAGGAAAATATTATTAGCATAGTTGTCAAATTTGGGGGTTTAGTCTAGAATAATATTATTAACATAGTTATCCAATTTGAGGGTTTCGGTTATAGTAATGTTATTAACATAGTTGACGAGTTTGAGGGTTAAGTTCAGAAATATTTAATGAACATAGTTGTCAAATTTGAGGGTTCTGTTCAGAAAAATATTGTTAACATAGTTGGCCAACTTGAGGGTTCAGTTAAGAATAATATTATTAACATATTTGTCCAATTTGAGGGTTCAGTTTAGAATTATATTAAAATAAGAGATTCCAATTTGAGAGTTCATTTTAGAGAAAAAATATTATAAACATAGTTATCCAATTTGAGATTTTAGTTTAAAATAAAAAGTTTAACATAATTGAAGAATTTGAGGGTATAATAGTATAAACATAGTTGAGTTTTCAGTTTAGGACATTACTTATAACAAAGTTGCTCAATACGGGGGTTCAGTTTGGAATAATATCATTAACATAGTTATTCAATTTGAGGCTTCGGTATAGAATAGTATTATTAACATAGCTATCAGGTTTTATGATTTAGTTTAGAATAATATTATTAATATAGTTTTCTAATTTGAGAGTTCAGTTTAAAATCATATTAATAACAAAGTTTTCTTATTCCACTGCTCTGTTTAGAATTATGTCATTTACACAGTTGCCGATTTTGATGGTTTATTTTAGCAATATATTATTAACATATTTGTCGTATTTATGGGTCAATTTAGGACAATATTATTATAATTGAGGTCCAATTTGAGGGTTAAGTTTGGGTAACATTATGAACATTGTTGTCGAGATTTATGATCCCGTTTAGAAAATTATCAATAATGTAGTTATCCAATTTGAGGGTTAAGGTTAGAGCAATATCTTTAACATAATTGTGCAACTTGAGTGTTCAATTGAAGATAATATTATTAACAAAGTTGTCAAATTTGAGGATTCAGTTTAGAATTATATTTTAACCATGGTTGTCCAATTTGAGGGTTCAGTTGCAAAATATGATGTTAACATAGCTGTCTAGTTTCAGGATTCCCTTGAGAATAATACATTTAACCTAGTTTGTGAATTTTAGTATTAAGTTTAGAATAAGTTAATTTATATACTTGTCTAGTTTTATGGTTCAGTATAAGACAATAATTATTATAAACATAGTTGTTCAATTTTAGGGTTTAGTTTAAAATAATATTATTTACATACTTGTCCAGTTCGAGGGTTCAGTTTGGAATAATATTAATAACAAGATTTTCTTCTTTGAGGGTTTAGGATAATAGATTAACAAAGTTTTCCTATTTGAGGGTTTGGTTTAGGATAATAGATTAACAAAATTTTCCTATTTGAGGGTTTGGTTTAGGATAATAGATTAACAAAGTTTTCCTATTTGAGGGTTTGGTTAATGATAATATTATTAAAATAGTGTTGGTCTAAATGAGGGTTCAGTTAAAAAAGAATAATCAACATAGTTGTCCAATTAGAGGGTTTAGTTTGAACAAAATTATTACATACTTGTTCAATTTGAGGGCCAAATTTAAAATAATATGATCAAAATAGTTGTCGAATTTGAGGTTTCAGTTTAGAACAAGATTATTAAAATACTTGTCGAGTCTGAGGGTTTAGTTTGCAATAATATTATTAATATAGTTGCCCAGTTTCAGGGTTCAATTAAAAATAATATAATTTAAGTGCTTTCTTATTTTAGGCTTTAATTTAGAATACTAATTTCCATATAGTTGCAAAACTTCTGGTGTAGTTTAGAATTATATTATTAACATTATTTTCTTTTTTGAGAGTTAAGTTTAGAATAATATTATTCACATAGTTGTCAAATTTGGTATCAGTTTGAAATACTATTTTTATATAGTTTTTAATTTGATTTTTAGGTTTAGAATAATGATATTTGCATATTTTTTCCAAATTGAGGGTTCATTTTAGAATAATTTATTAACATAATTTTTCTACTTGAAAGTTTAGTTTAGAATACTTTTATTAACATAGTTCTCCAATTTCAGGGTTCAGTTTAGAATAATACTAACATAGTTTTCTTACAGGAGGGTTTAATTTAGAATAATATTTTTCTCATAGTTGTCAAGATTGAGGGTTTAGTTTAGAAGTATATTGTTTACATAGTTGTTCATTTTGAGGGTTCAGCTTAGAATGATATTATCAATATAAGAATCAGTTAAATAGATTTTGTTGAGAACAATACTATTAACATAATAAGTGGTGAAAGTACGCCTTTGGAGTAGTTTTTACGATGTTTCGTATGAAATATTTCTAGTTAAAAGAATCACTTAGATTAGGTCACTTAAAAGGTATCAAATAGAAAGGATCACGTAGATGGGATCACTTAGAAGGGATCACATAGAAAATCCCAAGACTTAGTATAAACACCCCCTTGCTTTTTTATCTCATGTATAGAATCTACGAGATTCTAATGTATGAAATAGTTCTTTTAGATATCTCCACACAAATATGGATCTTATTTTTATTTTACCTGTTCTCTGCCAATCCCAACTAGTCTTGAAAGTCTATCTTCTTGTTAACGCTGGGTGTTCTTTAACGCAGAACTATCTCGTTATGTGCTAAAGATGCCTGCATTCTGCCTTTTGTTGGTTTCATCAAACTTAAAATAGGTTTTGGTTTTCTCTATGCATCAAATGTGTTTATGAATAAGTCCTGCCTACAGGGAACAAGTCAAAAGTATCTATCTAAGAATATCTAACACTCCATTCTGAAATATCTAACCCTTAATATGTTTTCTTGGAAAACTTACCGGGAATTCCGCCTTTCCGTGAAAAACATCGTAGTCAACAATAATCTCTACACCTGTGCCGGTAGAAACACCTTTGGAGATTTGCAGTCTGACAATTTCTGTGTCCTTTCGGAGCTGGACAACTTGTGCGTTACATTTTATGGTCAAGGGGTAGACAGTTCGTACTACCTCATTCGTGACTGTCTCTGTCAATAATTGCGCGGGACTGGATATCTCTAGACGACCTGTGTGAAAAAAATTTCAGAGATTTTAACAAAGGATTGTCGATGGCACAAAAAGAGATAATTTAAACAATTTACTATCGCATTAATAGACAACCACAAGTCATTGAAGCCATGTGTATTATGTATGATAAAAGAAAAACTATATTTCTATACATCGGGAGAGGCAGACAAAAAGAGAGTGAGAGAGACGGAGAAAAGGAGAAAGAGAGGGGTAGAGACAAATAGCAATTCAGTACGAAGAAGCAAGCACCAAAGTAGAGACAAAATAAGAGAGAGAACGAGAGGGGGAGGGAGAGAGAGAGAGAGAGAGAGAGAGAGAGAGAGAGAGAGAGAGAGAGAGAGT
>JAWDGP010005888.1:55000-59776 GCA_033675545.1 Elysia crispata
GATGATGATGATGAGAAGCATGAAAATAATGATGATGATGATGATGATGAGAAGCATGAAAATTATGATGATGATGATGATGAGAAGCATGAAAATAATGATGATGATGATGATGATAATGATGATGATGAGAAGCATGAAAATAATGATGATGATGATGATGATGATGATGATGATAATAATCATGATGAGCAAGAAAATTATTATGATGATGATATATATGATGAGGAGAAGGTGAATGATGGTAATGATAATGATGAAGAGAAGGAGAAAAATGATGATGATAGTGATCAGAAGCAGAAAAACGATATGATCATGATGATGTTCATAATGATGAGGAATAGGATGATAATGATGATAATATTAATGATGAGAAGCAGAAGTATGATGGTATTGATGATGATAACAACGAGGAGCAAGAAAAAAATAGGATGATGATGATAATGATAAGGAGTGGAATAATGACGGTAATGATGTTGTAATGTTGAGGATCAGGAGAATAGTATTGATGATGATGATAATGACGTGGAACATGAGAAATACGATGATGATAATGTTGATGATAATGAGGAGCATAAGAATGATGATAAGCAAGAGAATAATGTCCATGGTAAACTGGAGTTGGAAGAGAAATAACAAAACAAAGACTTGTGGTATTTGTGGTATACGTTACGGAAGAAAACAGATAAAGAAACTGTTTAATGAGGCACAAAAGCAGCCTTGTTATGTGTATGACCTTGACCTATAGGTGTGTAGCAGTTCTCCCCACTGTAACCAAGTGCGCACCCCGCTGGACAGCCCCCGCTATGCACAAAACAGCCCGTGTTGTAGGCACAGTTGCAACTAAACTCGCAAGTTAAACCAAAGCGATTTGGAGGACAAACAATTTCTGAGGATGGTTTAATTAATGATTTTTTGAAAGAAATTTTAAATGTGTGATTTTCAATATATTTTGCTGCCGTTTAGCTTAAATCTAGTCATATGAAACTATATGTCTCTCAAAAATTAACTTCCTGAAATTACATAAAAATGATACTAGTAAATATTTTTTGAAAAACTTGTTCGATCCCTGATACTGCAAAAAAAGTTTATTCTTAATTTAATAATAATAATAATAATAATAATAATAATAATAATAATAATAATAATAATAATAATAATAATAATAATATGAATAATATGAATAATAATGAGTCAGATGCACTCCATTAGCCATTCAAAGAATGTCCTACTGAAAGTTATCTTACAATGAGGGATGAAACAATATCGGGTAAGATGCTTATTGGCCTAGGAAACATTTTTGTCCACTATTTGAAATAAGCCAATTAGAATTTAGGCCGGATGACTTCATAAGAAAGTAAACTTTAATTAACCAGGGAAAAGAACATGAAACGTTCAAGCTGTTGATCCTTACCTCCAAAAATGAAAAGCTCACAAAAAGTGGTAAATCTACGTCCTTGAGCTCTAATTTTAACATGTCGGACAGGAAATTCTATTTGCCGAGATGGCACAATTGTCATCAATCCATTTTTTGGCCACTGGTCTTCAGAGATTGAGAAAACCTTAGTTTTATCGTTATCAGAGAGGGCAACCAACTTGAAATTCTTCAAACTTCTTTCAGTGTCTTCTTCTGGCGGAAGGGAGATAAATAAGACAACCTATAATTTTAGGACTAACATTCCAACGCACAATGATTTCTGTAAATTAAAGGGTTTAGATATTCTGTTCCTTACAAACTTCGACTAACTTGAGAAACATTTTGAAAACTAGAAGACGCTGCTAATGTTCAACCAATTGTGGAGTGATTGGTACTTATGACAACCGAAGACGATAAAATCTTAAATAACAATTTTCTCTCCTTGTAAAATATCGAAATTATTACTGGACCCTAGATAGAATTTCCCTTTAATAATTTTTTTAGGAAATGCACCATCTCATGGATTACTTAATTATATGAGGTAAGCTAGCTTACCGGAAGCTTCAAACTAGATCTAGATTTACTTTTATAGTTTCGATCCCGTCGGTTCAGGATTTTAAACAGGGAGACCATCACGTCTGCGCGAAGAGTAACCATCCACCAACTCCCTAGTCCTTTACGTGTATGGATGCAATGTGTACTTTCAGTCAAATAGTCCGTGGGTATATTCAAGTATCCACCACTAACGGCCTGATGGGCATGCCAATTTTTATAAGTCGAAGATTGGGAAGCGCTTTCTTTGAAGGCTAAATTTCTTCCTGTAAAGAAAAGCATTTTTTTTTAAATCTATTAGATTTTCATTCCTTATTTCCAGTAGAAAATAAGGGCAAATCCCTGGGTACTTTTGTTCAAACGGTAACATAGTTTCGTTTGTTCTTTTTTTTATCTGTTATTACACGATTTAAGTTTTGATGATACAGATTTCCTTATTGATTATTTGTAATGAATTTATTAGGAAAAGCCCATGGTTCCTGTTTTTAAACAGCAAAATAATTTCTCTGGTTTTTTTTCTCCGTTATTAAACGTGTTATAGTGCAGTTTTACAACTATACAAGAGTTAGTAAGAATTATTCTGAATGCTTGACTTGTCCATGTCAGAAGGTCGGAGGTTTTAAACATTCATGACTCGTGCGTTCATGATATTGCTGTAAATAATCAAATATCGACAATTATAGGGTTTGTGCTAATTTCAATAACCACTTACATTGAAATATATATCTTAACGTTTAAAATATTAAAATAGTCCTGAAAAGTACATATCTGAATGGTATAACTATAATAAAATGTTGGGGATTTAATACATTTCTGAAATTTATTGTTCTGAAAAACATTCTATAAATTCGTACCTTAAGAATGCAAAATAGAGACAGATGGATCACAGTTCTAATGCTACTGTTGCGAAAAAATCAATACAGAAGACAATTTTGTACAGTCTCATTGAAAGCTAACTTTGGTTTCTGTTTCTTTGTTGCATGTTAGGGTGGAGAGGGGGGAAAAGGGGTGGGGGTGTCTTTGAAAGATTAAGCCTACTTTTCTTTTTGTTTTGTTTTTCAAATAGTGAACTAATAATGTAAAGCTAAAAATTGCAATTTTTTATTTACATTCATAATTATGTAGCGTTAGAAAAGAATTCGCGCAAGGCAGTGCACTTTTATATCTTTGCGTTATTTCTCGTTCTTGTTTTTGTGTCTGACAAACGCGTAAAACCAAAAGCTTACGTGCTTTATTTTGTTTAGTAAATTTTGGAGCGTCACTCGCTTATTTTTCTTCTTCTTTTTTTTTTTTTACAATGCTTCGCTACAGCCTTCATTTTAACTTAATTTTAGCTTGAGGATGCGTTGGATTTCCATGAAAAGTTGCGTCACCTGCGGAAAGTTCCACATGACATACGTTCATAATACCAGCTCCACTGATGAGCACGGTGTGTATAGGTTTCGTTGTCGGACAGTATACATCGAAAGTAGAGCCGTCCACTTTCGCCACAGCAGGATGCAGACACAGATGTGTAGGGCTTTTCGGGTCAACGTAATACTTGATTTTGATATCCAGACGAAGAGCTGGGAAAAATAATGAATAATTTTGTAATGTGGGTCAAAAAAGAAAGCTGTGAAAAAATAGAGGATAATTTTGTAACGTGATAATATTTCTTTGTTTTTTCCTAATAACTGTCTTGTTAATAGGCCTAAAATTCGATTTTTTTGTTTTCTTTTAGATATCACACATGTTAAGAAACACTACATAATTAAATTGTTGTAGGAACCGTAAAAATTGAAAGATTACGCTAAATTTTAAATCTACTTTTGAGATTTCCAATATGAAGAGTTTCGTTACACAATAAAAAATCTTAAATAGGTGATGCTTTTGAAATACATTATTAAATTCTTGTACAAACCGTAAAAATTAAAAGATTACACTAAATTTTAAATCCCTTTTTGAAATTTCCAACCTTAAGGAGTTATGTTACACAATAATTCTAAGTTTATCTTAAATGTGTGATGTTTTTGAAAGATGGCAATGTCCCCCACCTACTTTAGACGATTTACATTCTTAAGATATCTATTTTTAGCAAAAAGTGTTCTGTGGTAATTTCCGAAACTCTTACCAGGAGTTTTGAGATAAAATCTCATCCATGTAATCGGCGCTGAGATATCTATGAGCTGAATGTTGTATGATATTCCAGTGATACATTCCCGGTTTTTGCTGTGCCCCGATATTCTAGTCCTCCCCGTTTTCAAGAGACGCGGCCTGTTTTTCACTGATTAAAACGTTCGAGTCATAATTGTCTCATCGCTCAGAAAATGTGCCATCAATGAAATGAATTAATTCTAAAAGTGAATAAAGAGAAATACTGAGAGAGATTAAGAGAGAGAAAGAGAGAGAGAGAGAGAGAGAGAGAGAAAGAGTGAGAGGGAGAGTCACACAGACAGGCAGAGACAGAGACAGACATACACACGGACAGACAGACTGAGACAGTCAGAGAGAGGCAAATAGACAGACAGACAGACGGAGGCAGGGAAAACTATAATATACATTCAGCCGTACCAATTGTTGATTAATCAATAAATTAAGAGTTGGTTATTGAGTGATATCACCGTTAATGATTCAGTATCACTAATGCTTACAATTCAGTGTTTTAATTCTAGATCATTCAGTTTTATAAACGCGAGAGTTTCAGGCTGTATCATTCAGTTTTATCCGCCTAGAGTTTGAGACTGGATCATTCAGTTTTATCAATTCTAGAGTTTTTAGTTGGATATTTCAGTTTTATCAGTGCTCGATTTTCAGACTGGATCATACAG
>JAWDGP010005889.1:0-32500 GCA_033675545.1 Elysia crispata
TTGCTATTGAGCTATAAGAATGCGATCTTCAGCTCAACACTGTATGATGTAACTGTCTAAACCTACTTACTCCATTCTCTCTCTCTTTCTTTTCTCTCCATTTCTGTCGTTCTGTCTTATCCTCGGCTGAGACCTTTAGGGATTTTCTCCTTTTCCTTGTCCTATATCGACAATATCATATTTTTCCCCATGATAACTCTTCATTTTCTGTTTTCACTTCATATTAAGACATTAGCTCTAAACTCTTATTAGGAGATGGCTCACCAGACTCAAACTTTTTTTTTCTTTTTCTCCCAACTCTTGAGGCTTTCATGTAGGGGTTATGTGGACCCAAGGAGTGCAACTAGCCGATTTTGAAAGGAGGACCTCGGGGTAGTAACAATATTTCTAATCCAGGTTAATTCGAGCCACTTGTAGGATTTTGACAGTGACAAAAATAGCATTATATGAAAAAGAATATTTGTGAACTTCTCTTCCTATATTTTTAGTTAAATAACTTTGTACAGTGCTATCTTTATTTACTTATATGTATCTTTATGTAAGTCGCCATGTGGCGATGTATTTTCTGGCTATTTTACTTCAAATTTCAAAGGGGTTAGAGGGAGAGAGATAGATAGATAGAGAGAGGGAGAGGGCGAAGTTTTTCTTGGTGTAATGACGAGTTATAAATTTGTATATTAGAAGAAGCAAAGGAGAATATCATGCAAGAACGAACAAAATCTCAGCCTCGCGAAAATAATTAGCTCAATGGGGCCTGCAAAGACCACTGGGCCTAAGATTTTAGATTAACAAAAGATACAAACGTTTTTTTCTATTTTTAGATTAAAAACAGATCAAACTTTGATACATCACCACTTAGCCTCTCTCTCTCTCTCTCTCTCTCTCTCTCTCTCTCTCTCTCTCTCTCTCTCTCTCTCTCTCTCTCTCTCTCTCTCTCTCTCTCTCTCTCTCTCCCTCCCTCCCACTTTTTTCTATTTTTGGATTGAAAATTGGCCAACGTTCATGCATGGATCACTGGGCCTAGTCTTGGAACACTAAGTGTCTTGTTCTAGATTTAGAGTAAAGCCATAGAGTCATACACAGAGAAAACATGGCCCAACATAAGCTCTTCGATCCATAGGCTACCTCTCAGGTGGCCGCCGTTTTGGACTTTCGATTTAGAGAAAAACAATTCTGTCTGAATGAATTGCTTGGACACTTGAATAAATGGATAACCTATAGTCACACTGATGAAGTCGTAATACACGACAAAATACATCCCAGAATGTGTGTGTGTGGATGAGTGAAAAAAAAATTGATTGTTCCTTTATGTAAAAATTTCCCCTTAAAAAATGATTGATAATCTCGTCTGGGGAGATCCTCCTACTTTTTATAATAAGTTTAATTCGTAGATAAAAAGAAACGTTTATTCAGTTTCATTTTATTTATTTTTTTTTTTTTTTTTTTTTTTTTTTTTTATATTTTTAGATAGATTTTTCTAAAAATGTTCGAGTTTCAACTTTTTTTTTTTCTAAACCTTCATGAAGAGTGTTCTTTTTAGATAATTACTAAAATCTGGTGAGATTAAATTAGCTCTTGAAACGAAGAATTTTGTGCAATTTTTGTTATAAACTATCTTTATATAAACTATATCTCATTGTTATTTCATATACAATATATTTCAAGTTTGATAAATATCTAGTCTTTATTAGGCTAAGGTTTCACCCCCCATATTAATTTTCTTTCTTTGTGATTCCTTTTCAGAATAGTGGGACACTTGTTTGAATCCTCAAAGCTTTCTTAGCATCCAGTTTCTCTTTCTCTTGATAACGCTTTTTGAAGAGAACAGGGAAAATATGTTGACTGGAGTAAAAACCTAATTAATGAATATGTGGAAAAAAAATCATATGTGAATTATCAATTGTGCTTTATTGTAATGCAATGTAAGCTGAAAGTCAAACAGATTTAAGTTCATTTAACAGGCAATGCTCTTATATGTATTATCTCTTTTAATGAAAATGTCATATTCGTTTATATTATATACATAAGTTCCATTGACGTTATTTTTAAAAGACTGTATTATTTGTCTTTCTTAGGAAACAATGTGTATTATAAAATTATTTCTTTTTATACTTTTATAATTTGAATTTCTCTGAAGAAAGCAGATAACTCTCTTTTTATCTATCTTTGTTATTTTTGATAATGTTCCACTTTGTAATACCTCCCACATTCAATACATCGAGAGTTTTAACTCAAAGGTTTTCGTATGTGTTTTATGGTATTTCATCAAGTGATTTCAAATTTCTTTGCATTTGCACAGAGAACTTTCAACACAGAGAGGAGCATTTATTAGTTTGGGACAAATTATGAACAGTAGTGGCAATCAACTTCTTAAATGGCTTTAAATTTTAGCCTAGAAATTTACGAGGCTCATAAAAATTATTTACAAAAATTGCACAAAATAGAGTATTTAAATGATAACAATATCTCTTTCCTCAAACTTCAATGGTCTGGTACCGGTAGTTTAATGACAAGGATGTTTTTACATCAAGTATAATAAGAGATGTAAAAGACATAATGGCTTAAGATACATGAAGACACAGAAGATTCATTTGCAGTCTTGGCGGTAAATTTCAATTACAAATAAAATTTTACTCAATCACTGAGGCATTCTTTTATAACCTCAATTGTTGATAAAAAGGTACATAAAAAGAACAATTAAAAGTATGATATTAATAGCATTGACAATTGCATCGAATAAAATTTCTTGTGTTGAAGCTAATTTCTTCCACCAGATGTCCTTACCAAAACTGTTGTCTGACTACGATGCCCAGATTGCCAACTCCTTCATTACTGTTTTTTCTTCGTCTGATTGTCGGCCTGAGAACAAACATAAAAGTATACTTACAATATTATGCGTTTTCATCAATTTGAGATTCATAATTCATAAAGTAAAATATTGTTCAATACTGTATTGACAAGCAACAAGATGATCATTTGCTTTAAAATCAGTAGTTTGATGTATTTTATCCAAGAAACCACACACGAACTTCAAAGGCTTGTGTTTGTATTGCCTATATCCTCTTATTATTTGAGTACGGGAAATAGTATAGACTAGCTGTTATAAAGACCTCCTTGAAAATCATTAAGTGGCCTCTTGTAGATCAGCCAATCTAGCAACGCAACCAACCGTTACGTTAATACAAATCGTAGAATTCTCTTATAACTCTTTGAGGTCTTTCAAAAATAAGACTAGAAATAGGAGTCAACTGTTATCAGAATTGAGTGAGCAAAAAAAAAAAGATACTTAAGTATTTTTCCTATCATCAGACCTAGTTTCAGAATTCAATCTAGGGAGACCACAGAAAGAAAGCCTCTAAAAAAAGAATCTTGTTTTGATTCTTCGAAAAAGGTAGCGCTGCTCCTCACTGTCGTACGCTCAATGATTGTTTTGTTTATGTGGGATGCAATGGTTTTCATAAGGGCATTCTTTTAATTTCACAGCCCTGAGCAGCGCGCTTACGACCGCGTAAGCAAGCGACTTATCTCTATGTGGCCCTACTAAGGCTCCGTTATACCAACTGCAAAACCCTAACCACTAAGTTACAACACTACAAAAAAGCAAAAGAAAACAAATAATATTAATAAAAATATGATATTGAGCGATGCATGTTCAAGCTTATTCGTATTGAAATGTACCTATGAAAGAAAGAACAACGCCCCCCCCCCCCCCCCCCCAACCCTTAAAAAAAAAAAAAAAAAATAACGGAGACATGTGAAGGCTTGTAGGTCATGGCAGCCAAACTCTTTGATATTCAGCTATATCTCAACTCAGAGTTTGATACCATTAAATGTTCAAATAACTTGTTTTTCAAGCTTTAAAAATACTTATATCACCAGGATAAACGTGGCATTGGTGTCACATTAATAATCTTCTGCAATTATGAAAACTTTTGATCATAGTTACGATAAAATTTACAAGAATGTATTATTTGCGACTTGTTCATCATTGGATATTTTTGAGTCTGCAGTCTCAGGTTAGAAAGATATTGCCCTTTTTTCTATTAATCATTCATTGTTAGATTTTGAACATTTGAGAAAAATTTGACTTTGTCTCAGAATAAATTTTGGCCATAGCATTAACATTCTATAGATATATAGTTAGTATTCTGGCTTTGATGAAACCCTGTGCAGGTTTCTCATGCTGGTTTACAGAGAGACTAAATTGGATCTTAACATAAGAT
Organism: Elysia crispata; assembly: GCA_033675545.1. Classification (NCBI taxonomy): domain Eukaryota; kingdom Metazoa; phylum Mollusca; class Gastropoda; family Plakobranchidae; genus Elysia; species Elysia crispata. The sequence continues at coordinate 4,224 of JAWDGP010005889.1, forward strand.
TTAATCAACCATACGTGGAAGTGTCCAAATAAATTTCCTTGCGCATTCATGTCCATCAAGGTCAAGTAAAACTTCTAGTAAGCTGCTTAAGGCTGAATATTCATTAAAATTTTAGTTTGCAACTCTCATATCACTTTAGTTTAGCATATATTAAATATAGCACAATACTGTCGTATCTTAACCCCATCCAAAACCATTAATTGATTATCTTTTTGAACAGAAAACATTTTATTTTTAAACTTGCGAGATTGACCTTTTGGAAGTTTGATAGATTCAGCCGGGTCCGCAGAAGGTACACCTGGAAGGTTGTCTTCTGTATCACCCACATTAAGAAGTTTTTTATCTAGCTCCTCCTGCTCCAACTCTTCCAGCTCTGCCAGGAGATCATCCTTGATGGAAATAAAAGGTTCAAATATGAATTTCAAGCAAAGCAAAATTGGAATTGATTGGCATTAGTTACAGAGTAATGTAACAATGAATGTCAAAAGATCCAACATTTTTAATTAAAAACATCTTTACTTTCCACAACGCTCGATTCTAAATCGTTTTTCTTGCCTACTTCTAAACGAGATTCCTTTCTTCTTTTTTTTTTTAATTTAGACTCCCCACTTTCTTTGAAATGAGTGACATTATTTTTACCAAATAAATTAAATGTAAAATAAAACCCATAAATGGCATCTCTACACAAGACCACGGATTTCGATCTATAAGCTTTAGGGTGCAACTTGGAAAGCTCAAAAGACAATGATTCGTGATGAAGCAGACGCAAAGTCTAAGAAAAGTCCTGTCTTCAAAGCATTAGCAAGTTACAGGGTCCTTCAAAAAGATAGACAAAGTAAGCACAAAGACTCAGGTCCACTTGGTTCAAATGCCATAAAGCTCTTGAATGATCATTTTTTAAAAAATGTATATGTCACACACTTGACTCGTGAAAGCAGTGAAAAATCCATTAAAATAAATTGAACATTTACTGACCTCATCAAGTACTTCACCACCAATTTTTACTGGATTTGATATGATATCAGAAAGCTCATCGGCTAAGTCTCTCTGTTCTGCTACCTGGTCCATAATTTTGTGTACTTCTTCTATGTCTCTGGAAGAAAAAAAATGGACAAAATTTCCTTTCATTCTACATCATGATTTGAGATACTTGAAACAATAAGAAGATTTCGGAATAATTTACTCATACATAGATGGAAGAAAATTAAGACTTGTATCAATAGAGAGCCTGTGAAATGAAAACTCTGAGACTTTGATGATCATTTTATCGACACATCTAGTGACAAACAGGCTCTTATTTTGGAATGTTCTTGAAAAACTGCTCTAAAAAAACTTTTGCTGCTTCTATGTTCCTGGTGTTTTTAGAGTCGATTTATGGTTTAAATAATTAAAAAATTAATTCTCTTTTGATATATTAGAAGTAAATAAAAAAAAATAACAAAAGTAAACAAAAAAAAAACAAGAAAAAAGACCCGTTACTTATTTTAATTCATGATGTTAAATATCAAATAGTTTGTATATCTTTCAGTTTAAGATATGTTACTATTGCTGCAGATGTCCTTGTTTAAACCATCGTTTTGGGTTCACAGGAGATATCTCTTCGGGTTCTGTTAAGATGTAATTTAACAAATTTTAGTGGCACAAGGAGATGTGCAAAAGACAGGATTTTATCAGATCCGCTTGTACCTTACGACAAACACATATTCAGGAGTACGCACACTTATAATGAGAAAAAGTGAAGATTTAAGAATCTTGACCTTTTTAAAATTTTAAATTAAGTTTGAAAATCAGGTTAAAGTTTGAGATATTATCAAGGATCATGGGCTCTGAGATATGAAGTTGCAACTTTAAGGACAAGCCTAAATGATTTTTTACCAATAAGTTCAATACGACAACTTACAATTGTTTGTGCAACCCTTCTAAGGCTTGGCCTGCCACCCTGAGGACGTTGAAAATCTCAACATTGGCGTTGGCACTCTCAAGTGTTTCTCTTTGATATTCAATGGTTGACAGTGATCCATCAATCTGTTGCAGTTGTTTCTCAAAGTTCCTTTTAGATTTGAGAGCTCGCAGGGCGACTGGAGTAAAGAGGAACATTTTTTTTTATTAATTGACAATTATACACATTTTGCATATCCGCTGGATCTAAGGCTACCGGTACAACTTCAATCACAATCATATTTATATTATATTTCTCTTCTCTAGTAATCAGATACTTAAAAGGAAGCAAAAGTATTTAACAAAGTCAACATTTTACTTGAATCTGAATATAAGAAATGAAGAGAATGAACCATATGAGGGTGTGAGAGCAAGATTATGATAGTTTCGATAGAAGAGTCAAAATAATTTTTGGTTGACAAATAGAGGGAGAAAGAGAGAGAGAGAGAGAGAGGAGGGGGGAAGGAAGAAATAAGAGACAGAACGAAACGGAGAAAAGGAGTTAAAGAGAGAGAGGGACAACATAATGAGGAGAATATGATATATATATATATTATTCCAACTTATCTTCAAACTATATATATATATATTTAGAGAGAGAGAGAGAGAGAGAGGAGAGAGAGAGAGAGAGAGAGAGGAGAGAGAGAGTGTGTGAGAGAGTGAGAGAGAGAATGGGGAAGGGAGGGGGGAGGAAGAGAGAAATCATTCACAAAATGATCCATATTTCTGGTATCAAGACAGTGACAAGATAAGTTTGCTGAAATCAAAACACATACACACAAATGCAACTTTCGCATCGATTATTTTTTTTCCATTCATTTAAAGCCTACATCTTCTTATAATATTACTTTAAAATAATGTGAGCCACATTATATAGTAATAAAAATTTAACAAATGGTGCTTTTTATCCTCAGAAAGGTAGCCTAATAATTAACATCCAATAATCATATTCTATTTTCTATACAAGTCTTATGTAAATTATGTAACCTATAAGAAGGCGTCTAAGTTATTGAAGAGCGTAAAAAAAAAAACTCACCCGCTCATAGTCATACAAGTAGCCTACAAAGATTCTTATGATAATATAATACTGTAATTTATAATTTGAAGGCCTAAACATACCTCGCTTGTTTCTCTTGCTATTTTCTTTGGCGATTATAATTTGTTCTTCAATTTTTCTCTCAAGAAATTCTGATTTCTTATTCAACATTCCCTCAACATCGCGAAGTCTTTGAATGCCTTCCTGTGCTGTCGGATTTTTTTCACTTTTATTCCCAAATAGCCTTTTCAAGAGACTCATGGTAACACTCGCAAAGCTACAATATCTTTCAGTCAGCAGAGAATTTATTTGTAAAGTCTAGATTTCGATTCCACTTTAAAATTGTTTTCTATCCAACACACAAATAAAATAGAAATTGCTATATAGATTTTAGATCTTAATATACGGAGTCTAAATAGAATAAGTTCGACCGAATGAAATGCGCGCTTGAAGCGGTTTTTATGAAGGGTTAACGAGTAAAAATAGATCTGAGTCATGCCTTGTGACTATGATAAGGTTGAAGTGATGTTAATAACCTTGAATGGATTAAGTGTGGGAAGATTGAATCCGGATTGGCCTGCTGTTTGACAGAACAAAATTGATTTATAAAGATATCAGCTTGTGGCAATCCAAAAGCTTGGAAAGTATGTTTATGCAACTGAATAATGGAATTATAAACCCTCAAGGAATGTGTGAAAGGAGAAATCTCTTTTGTCTACCGCTTTGCCTCCTCGTTCTATTTTCATGTCTAAAAATTATATCATCACATGGCTTTCTTGTAGTTTAGAAAATATCAAACACTCTATTGGAAAGGTGTGGGAGAAGAAGAAGAAGAAGAAGAAGAAGAAGAAGAAGAAGAAGAAGAAGAAGAAGAAGAAGAAGAAGAAGAAGAAGAAGAAGAAGAAGTCGAAGAAGAAGAAGAAGAAGAAGAAGAAGAAGAAGAAGAAGGAGGAGGAGGAGGAGGAGGAGGACGACGACGACGACGACGACGACGAGGGAGAGCGAGATGGAAGAGAGCAAGAATAGCAAAAAGAGAAAGAAGAGGGAGAAAGGGAAGAGTCAAGAGAGAACTTGGGAAAAGGGTTTCACATCTTTCGGCATTAAACTTACTCCCTGCGTATCATTGAAAAAGAGAGAAGGAACTGCATCATTGAATGCAGCCCAAGTAGGGGCCGTCATTCACGTTGCGCGAAGTTTAAATCGACGAGACGGACGAGCTAAATTCAGATTCATTTAAAAACCCCAAAAAATCATACCCCACATAGACTAGAGAGGTAGATCTACATAATTTCTCAGACTTGAGATCCCACAACAAATCTAAAAACTTAGATATCTTTAGATCTATATCTATAGAAGATAATTAATATCTTATGTATGTTAGATAGATCTAGGCTTTCTACAGCCATAAATTAGATAGATCTAGATCTAGATCTAGATCTAGTACCGGCATGTATTCTTGATAATACTGTTACTACTTAACTAAATCTACTTTTTAGGTTAGTAGATTCTCAATCGAGACCTATCTTAACTAGCTAGATCTAGATTTATTAGATTCTATGTTAGATTCTAGTTTACCTAGCTTTTAGATGTAAGGAATCATGACCCTATGTACATCTTTATCCCTTGTCTCTTTTGTTTTAGTTCATCTTTCACTGGTCCTACTTTACTGGGACTTTGTTAGTCCAAGTCCATCAAAAATCTTTTTTCGCTGTTTTCCCTTGCGACATTTTCCTTCGATCATTCCAGTTGTCACAAGAGGTTCTAGTTTCTCTGAGTCTGAGCTCATCACATGGCCAGATTGCTTGGTGTATACATTCTATTTATTTATGAGTGATCTTGTGTCAGCTTCACATAATGCTGTTTCTTTTGATTTCTTTGCAGTCCATGAGATTCATATTATCAATAGCATTCTCTGTAGTAACCACATTTTTGTTGCCCCCATTTTCTTTTGTAACTGTTTTGAAATTGAATTTGCAATACATCAGAATGGGTTCAATATAGCAGTATTAGCACTCTAGAGCTCTTTTTCTTCTATGAAAAATGAAGACGAGTTTATTATAAATTAGCCCCAATTTTATTCTCTGGAAACTCTTTTTTTTGCTTGCGCTATTCTTCATGCAATTTCAGTGTTGTTTTATTGCCTGTTATTTTAAAGTACTCAAGTATTTAAATCGATCCCTTTGGGTTTGTTCCCGTTGATAAAAATGTTGATCTGTGGACACATGATAGTTTTGACAACGATCATTACTTCTCTCTTTTTGCTGCAGTTTCCACCCTTTCTTTCTGCTTTCTTTTTCAACAGTATCTAGTAATTGTTCCAAGTTTCTTTATTTTTTGCAATAAATACGGTGTCATCACCATATCTCAAGTTGTTAAGTTGTGCCCTCCTACTTACTTTAATTCTTAGGTATCCTTCTAGGTTTGACAAAATCATTTCATTGTAAATAGAAAAGGTCTGCGGAATACGACTATTTAGTTTTTGAAATGAACTAATTTCCCCTCCAACTCACATTGCTGCTGTCTGTTCCCGATAAATGTTTTGATCACTTGTAGATATTTTCCACCTCTTCAACTGTCTTAGTTGGGTGATTATCTTATCAGAGGATAAGGGTGGTGGATCAGAGCCAGCTCTGAGAATGGAAAGTGAGGCAATCCTTCCCTCCGTTAGCCTGTGAGAGATCCTTGGCCAAGTACCCACACAACCCAGCTCTCACCCCACCCCCAAAATTAGAGTTAAGATGAAGCCATGGAAAGCATTTTTATATCTATGACTCATGCTCCATTTCAGTGAACATTCTGAGATCATGGACACGGAGCAAATAACTGCTCTTCACAATGCTCTGCCTCTGTCAATAGATAGTATGACGGACAAAGCAAAAGATCTTACAGCTTATCATATAGAAGTTCTCCAGAGCCCTTGCAGGTATGGAAATATCTTTTTTACTGGTATGCTGAGTCATGAGAGCAAAGCAGATTGAATATAGAAAAAAAAATAATGGTAAATAAATCATGCAAGACAAAATGAAATTTGTAATTCTTCTGATAAAAAATCATGATATAAAATCAACAAAATTGATAAATAATATAAACATATGAATTATGCATTTCAAAATTATTTGTTGTTTTAACCTTTAGCACCATGAGAAGGACCCTCATAATCGAGAAAGTGTTGGAATTTCTCAAAGCTAAAAGGACAGCCTTTGGAGATTTTATTGTGCAGGAATTCCAAGATGAACTCTTGTCTCAGAATGTTCTCCATATTGCTTTGTGTGATGTGGATCAGCCAAGTCATGAGAAAAGGGTAAACTTTGGGTGCCTTTTATAAGATTTGATTTGTGTTCCTTTGTGTGGTATAATTTCTCTTTAGTCTTTTTTTAATGAAAAACACTGCTGTTAAAATGCATTTTCAAAGGATGTTTCACTTAACATAAGAAATCAACTCTATTCTAATTTGTGAATCATATATTGAAAAAAAAAAAGGCTCTTGCTAATTTTACCACTCTATTTTTTTTTCTTTTATTATATCTTTAAGATTCAGGTGATATAAATATTAATTCTCTTATAAATCAAGATGCTGAAAAATGTGTCAAAGTAATGCACTTTGTGTGAAGTTTGTGGTATCAGAAGAGATACATTCAGAGAGCAGATAAACAAAATGAATCTGACCTTCTAGAATATCCTTTCTACTTAAGGTTTAATCAGTGTAATGTCATGACTTATGTAATTTTTCAGTTCTATCCCAAAATTCAGGTTGTCTTTTTTTTTAAAAAATATTCTTAAAACATGCATAATAATTTGTCTATTTTAAAAAGTTCAGAAAATTGTTAAATTCCTAAAATGCCTTTATTTAGAGGATTTTCTTGTCCTATCTTCTCTAATTTCTAACTTGACAAAGGTTTCAATTTAAAATGAATTATGAAAATATATATATTTCAGATTGAAATGTCTGTCCTCTTTGGCATTTTAATGCTCTATTTAGAGTTAAGTTGTTTTTTTCTTCAAGTTTTACAAGAGTTTAGGCAATATTTGTGCTGTATATTTGCTAGCATATGTATATATGAATATATTTATATAATTCATATTTTTATTGTAACTGATCATATTGTCAATAATGAATAACATCACTCAAAGAATCTTGTATTTATGCATTTCTAGATATAAGTATTCCCTTATATTATCTAACTTATGCCAAAACTATAAATTATTTAGGAGCATGTGCATTTCTCAAATGGTGGTTTTATTGTGTTCTTTTATTTTCTATTCCAGGCTATTGATCTGACAACTTGCAAGCTTCACATCCACGTTTTCCAGGTGCACACAGACGAGGCAGGTTCAGAAGAACTAGACGAAGAGAACATATCTGCCGCCTCTCATTGGTTACTTCCCTCTACTCATTTTCATGGATTGTGGGAGTCTTTAGTCTATGATGAGGCCATTAAGACGAGGGTGGGTAATGTTTTTTGCTCTTTTTTTTGTTTATCACTTTCTGCTCCAAAAAATTTTTTTTTTTTAAATGAAATCTTGAAAATCTAAGGTTTTTCTGTAAGGCTGTGTTGTTTATGTAATGGTCGTATTTCTGCGCAAATTTTTTTTTCCTTTTTTTTTTGCCTATTTTTTTGTGGATGCTAGCGTTTTTTTTTAACCTTTATAAAGGTTTTATTCTAATGTATCAACTTAAAAATTTTCTTTTTACTTGACTTGATGTCCCTGGTGATGACTGACTAGGCTAGTAGAAGTGTGTTTGTTTTATTTTACATACAAGCCTTCTTCTCTCCCTAATGTAAGGATAACAATTTATTATTCTTAAAAGATAAATATATTGTGTCCAAAGTTAAATGTTAAGTTTTACTTTTCTCCCACTAGCTTTCAATGGAACAATCCATTCTCTCCTGATATACATTGTGGCCCAAACTTGACAGAAAAAGCATCCAATTTTTTTTTTAAAATAAGATGAAAGAAATATAGATATATCTATGAAACAGAGAGTTTTTTATTCTTTTTTTGAGATAACAAATAAAGCATTTGTTCTAATTGGGTATCAAGAGAATCTTTATTTTTCTCTTTTTCTTTTCTTTCCTTACAAATGAAATGAAGGGGAGAAATTTTTTTCCACCATAAACCTATTATAAAGTTTAAGAATCATTGACGCAACTTTAGGCAATATCAAAATTTTTCTGTCCTCAGTTACTGAATTATGCTACAACAACTCTACTTTTTTCGGACAAAGCCGTTGACAGCAACATTATTTCTTGGAACCGTGTTGTTCTTCTTCATGGTAAATATTTGTTTACCTTAGAGCAGCTTATCTTGTAAATTATCATATTTAAGGAAGGCACTTAATGTTGCATATACATTATGTTTAGGAGGAGGCTCTAGAATTTTTTTTTTTTAAGCAGATTATGTATACACAGAATTGGAATGTATCTATCATATAAAAGAGAAGGAAATCATCTGTTATTTTGTTCCTGAGCTGTTATTTAAGCAAATTGCTTTATTTTCTTGATGAAAGACTTGCTTCTCGTTTCAGATTTGAATCTATTAATAATAATATTTTGGTTAATAATGCCTAATATCTTAATATTAAAAAAGCAGTGTTGGTGCTAGCTTTGAAAAAAATGGAAAACAAAAAAAAAGCAGGGTTGAAAACTAAATTGATGTTCCCTAATTTTCTATACAAAGTGAGGATGCTCTGAAGACCAATGGTTTATTGAAGCAAATACTTATGAAGAAAGAAGAATAGATTCCAGCTGGGAAATAAGTTAGGTCCATTCTAGGTAGAGAAAAATTCTAGTTTGATTTGACAAGAATTTACTTTAAATTCTTTATTCTTTATCTACATGTGAATAATACTGAATTACCTTTCATTCCACCTATCTTTTGACTGAAAGTGGTACGTCTTACATTCATTTATCTTTCTATCACCAGATGAGTTTATTGCAGTGTGACCATATTGCAATAGACCAAATCTTACTGAAAAAAAAGTATATGCGCTGAAATGAGAAGCTTAAATATCTTTTGGTGGATGCTTATGGCCTTACAACAGATTACTTTTCAGCCCAATCCTTATCACCTAGTTACACAAGGCAACATTATGATTATCAAAACTTAATTTTGAAGTAGCTTTTTGGAGCCAAATTGTTCCAATAAGGAGTTAAATTTAATAACTTAATATGCCATGGTAACTGATTTTCAAATGCGACGCCATCTGCCATGTATATGAAATGATCCCATAAGATATGATTTTAATATATCATAGCTTTTTTGACACACTCAAGTAATGGCTTATTACCTCTGCATTTTATCTTTAAAGGGCCACCAGGCACAGGTAAGACTTCTCTGTGCAAAGCTCTGGCCCAGAAGCTTAGCATCAGGTTTTCTGATCGTTACACTCATGGCCAACTGGTGGAAATAAATTCTCATAGCCTCTTCTCAAAATGGTTCTCAGAGGTGAAGTGAAAGCTCAACATTGTACTTTTTAAGTTAACATTTCATTTTGTTTTTAATTGTGCAGGTTAAAATATCAAATAACTCAAAAGCAATAGATAAATAACGATAGCTAATATTAAATTTTTTTTTGAATTTATCTTTCTTTGGTCTGCCCATATTGTAGGTGTAGACATGAAAATGCTTAAACTAAGAACGAAATATACTGGTTGTTAAATCAATTCCCCAAAAACAAAATGGGATGATCAGGGGAAAAAAAATTAAATCCTGCTTATCTTATTTGTGTCAGCTGATAAACTTAACTTGATGGCTGCAGTAAAGACATTTACTGAGATCCACTCTCTGTAGCTTTGATTGTCTATTCATGGTTACAAAAAAATTGATTCCGTTTTTTTTTTCAGCAGTTTTTGTTGATGTTTTATTTTTTTCCCCAATGCTTCTATTTTCACTCAAGGATTAATCAGTTCTTGGATGTCTTATTAAGTTTTAACCTATTCCTTTTCTTGTTGTGTAGAGTGGCAAGCTGGTTATGAAAATGTTTCAAAAGATACAAGAGCTCATAGAGGATCCAGAGGCTTTAGTATGTGTTCTCATAGATGAAGTAAGTATCAGCTATCCTATATTTTTCCCCCATACATCAATGCATTTATCATGATTAGATTAGACATTAGCTTAACTTTTAAATGTAGTAGCTTTTTCCCCTTTTTTGCTTGTCCCCCGATGATTTCACAAGGACTATAATCAAGGTGATGGATCATATTAGTGCAGCAATTCGCTTCAGCTTATCTCTCTAGGCATTTCCACAAATTGAACACGGCACTATTTGATGTTTTATATAACATTTACTCAGTTTTATCCATATTATCAATGGCTGAGAAATAATTGAAATTATTTATAGGAGTGCATTTGCTGCTTTGCATTTTATCATTGATTTCTCAGAAATGGTAGTCATTATTATCTCATTAAAATTTGTTTTTTCTCTCTCTTAGGTGGAAAGCCTGACGGCAGCGAGGAAAAGCTCTATGAATGGTATTGAGCCGTCCGATGCCATACGTGTAGTAAATGCTCTACTTACCCAGTTAGATCAGATAAAGAGGTAAACCTTTTCATATTGAAAAGGCCAAGAGAAATTTCGACTGAATTATTTTTTTTAAACTCACAATTTGGGTTTTTGATGGCTCCTTAATCATGCCGTACACTTCATGCCTATGAAATCTTTTTAGAACAAAGAGAGTGGTAGAACTATAATCACTGTATAATATAAATTCAATTTTTAAGAGTACATAATACTTTGTTGTATTAAAAGTAGCATAAACCTGAAATGCTACCATAAGGATTCCTTTTTATTTATTGATATGGAAATAATATAACTTTACATTTTTAAGATGCTAATTTCATTTGACATAGTAAAAAAAAAAGTACAAGAAAGAGAAATTGTTTGCTATTTTTATTTTTGAAGTTCTATTGATTTTTTTTTTTAATTTATGGAGATTATGGAAAATGACTGTAACAATTTATTATATATAACAGAAAAATAAAAGCAAGAAAATCTTTGCAAGTTAATTTACTATGCACACCAGCTCTCTCATATGAAATTTTTGCAAACACATGCAGTTTATAGATAGTACATAAAAAATATAAGAAATTGGCTTATTTATCAAGTGTTATAATCCAGCTTACACTTTGAATGTCTAACTGCAAGTTTTTGAAACCTTTAAATTATCAACATTTCAGGGCATGAAGGTATACATATAATTTTTTAATTATGTCTTTGTATGCTGTTTCTGAAAATCTAACAGGTATCCCAACGTTCTCATACTGACGACTTCAAACATCACAGGTGCTGTGGACTTGGCGTTTGTTGATCGTGCAGACATCAAACAGTATATAGGACCACCATCCAGAAGAGCAATTTACTACATCTACCTCTCCTGTCTCAAAGAATTAATGAGGGTGAATTATTTTAATATGCTTCTTTCACAAATAACATCACTGAAAATAAAAGTATTTTAAGAGGCTTACAACAGCAATCATCTGGTCTAGAGATATGAATGGTAAAGCCGATGATAATGAGAGGCTATATCTCACTGCCATGCCACAAATCTCAAATGAAGGGTAAAGCTGAGCTCTAGTATTTAATGTTCAAAACCGCATAACTGTCATTCAGGCATTAAATCAAATGTGATCAATGCACTAAATCTTTAGAGCTATAGAAAACATGTTCTTGATGCCTGAGACAATATTTCTTTTCATATGAAATCCATTGGAAACGGTTCTGCTAATCATCTGAAATAAATTTTGATGTAAGGCTTAAAATCATTCTCACGATAAGCGTGTGAATGATAACATACAGGCTGATTTCCAAAGATCAGTGTAGATCCAGACAAGTATCAAACTGGTGTTAGGGCTAGTATGAATGTGTAATATAAGATACTGACAAACTACATGATGAAATTTATTTGAAAAGTACCTGGCTTTTTAAAAAAAAAAATAAAGGAATATCATTTTCCCACCAGGAACAGATTACAGTTAAATACCCTGTGAAAATTCAGCAAATTGAAATTGTCCCAGGCCTCCATGCACAATTTACTATGCTACCTCAGTTAGACAAAAAAAAAATAGCTGACTAGCCCCCTTTTTGGCATTGGTTGAATCTAGCTTGATAGTAGAGATACTGGGAAAGAATAAAGTTGGATAGGATAGAATTTGAAAAAAAATAAAGGTAAAGGATGAATAATATTTTGAGAACTGTTTTTTCTTTTTTTTTTCTGACATTGGATATCTTTCACCATTTTAGCGAAATGAGCCATAAAAGAGGTTTATCTTGAATTCTCAGAATATACTTAGAAAGGAGGAGCTCAAGGGGAGGAAGTCTGGACATAAAAGAGCAATGAAACACTGGGATAGTTGCTCCTGTCTTACAGTCGAAAACTCCTCCTTTGAGACTTATAAACTAAGCTGGGATTTTAAAGATTTCCTACACAGCATTTCATTCACAATAATTAAGCTTTAGGAAGCCTAGACCGCCTTACCGAGGTCTTACCGAGGTCACAAGAGATCAATATCTGGTCAGAGCAGGTAGCTAGTATGGCTTAATGCAATGATCCAATGTTTCTGCTATACACAATTTAATTTTTATAACACAAGAAGGAAAATATAAAATAGCCTTTACTTTTTGAGAGTAAGATAATCTAGAAAATGGAATTCATTTTTAAGAAAAAAAGGAAACACTAGTTCAAGTAGTTTTCTTTATCAATTCCATTGCAAATCAAGATATTATTAATGTTGTGCATACTCAGACTTATATATTTAATAATTCAAAATTAAAAAGAAATAACCCAATGAATTTGTTTTAATTTGTACATTAAATATACAATATACATGTATTACATTTTTCACTCACCAATTTCAAAACTAAATGAAAAATTGGCAGCTGAACTCTACAGGATGATCTTTTTGCTAGGCTTTTCTCTGTTTGGGTTAAAATTTTCATAGTAACAGTTTTATAGTTTTACGAATATTCTAGTTGTAAATGTTGTATACTTATATAAATATCTCAAAAGAACAAAACCCCTTAAAAATACATCTATCACAGTCTTTATGTTATAAATGATAATCAAATGGTGGCTTGAAGTAAATGTGTTGTAATTATGTGATGTCATTTTTTTATATCTATCTGTGCGCCCTGTGCTCTACTATTCTTGAAATCATGTTGTGCCTGTTTTTTGTGCCCTGCTCACCTATCAGGTTCACTGTTTTATGGAATTTCTGTAAGAAATTCTATATACCTTTTGAATATGTTGCTTTGAGATCACTTCAGTGGGAACATTCTTCTGCAGAGTAACAATTAGTTATCTATTGCTGCTTGAATTCTGGTATCGAGGTCGTGTTGATTTTGTGTGAGATATTGTGCTGTGATTTGAATGTTTTGTATTGGTTGTTAAATGTCATTTGTATGGTGGCTACAAATCTGTTGTTTGTTAGCTCTTGTGTTTGTATCATACTTGTTTCTGTAAGATCTGCGCAAACTTTACGTTGAAGATATTTGTGACAGTGATTCCCTATAAATGACCTAATGTGGTATGCTTGTGATGTAATACATGTACCATTCTTGTTAAGAACTGTGTGTAATGGAGGAGTGTTTGGGCTTGTTCTCAACAGAATAGGTTTATGTGGAGGATAGTCAAGAAAGTGGTCCTGTCATGTGTATACTTTGAGTGCTTAGTCTGGTGCTCAGATTATAGAAGTTTTTTTTATTTGATGTGTCGTAAATTGTTTGAGACAATGATTAAATCAAACGCCTGACAAACCTTGAGACCTTGTTAGTTTGGTCTGATATCCCTCTTTCTCCTTAACTACATTTGTATCTCAGTATTATTCTTATTTATAATATAACTGCAAATATTTAGTTGTATCTATATAGTCTCTCAGACTGAACTAGACACAAAGGTTTGCTTGTTCGAAATGAGTTATAATCTTTTCCCGCTCTATTCTACCCACGCCCCCACCCCTACCCCCCTCACATGCACACTCAATTGACCACAAATCTGTTTTGTTTTCATTACAAATCCTATCTTATTAATGTTATAAATTGAAAATATCTTATCCAATGAACCTATCTTTGGAAAGGTTGTTTTTTTCTTGTAGCCTATGTCTATAGCTCATCATATCCTAAATTCATTAAAACCATGCAACATATATTTTTTTAAATGGTGTCAAGGTTGCAAAAATAAATGTTACTAATAATTTGTTTTGGAAATAAAAGACTATACAGGGGTTTGTTGTTAATTACAATAAATACAGTATGACATTGGTATTCTGCTCTGCCACATGCCCAGTCCAGAAGCTAATTGGCTGTGGCAGCAGTACAGTTTTTCTCCCTACCTGCAGGGAGCTGTGAAAGCACCATGAGGTATTTGGAACTAGCAGGCGACATATAAGGGATGACAGAATGAAGCAAATTTTAAGAGCATTATACTTTATGGCTGTAATGATTTTATGCAAGGTATGATTTTTCATTGAAATTGAATGGTAGGGACATGAGAGGCTTTTAAAATCATGTGAAGTTTGGTCACTTGTTGGCTAGACGTTGCAGGTTGCACTTAACTGGGCTGAGCTATGAATGTTTTTAAAGATTTTATATTATTCTTAAAATGAAAAATCCCCCAAAGATAGGCGTCTGATCTCTACTTATCTCCTGCACCTGATCAAAGAGAAATAAAGGGAAAATTTGCTTCAGGAGGGTTGAGGTCTAAATATAATATATTAGAATTGGTACAAATACTACATTTTGGAACTAGCAGGCGACATATAAGGGATGACAGAATGAAGCAAAGTTTTAGAGCATTATACTTTATAGCAGTAATGATTTTATAGAAGGTATGATTTTTCATTCAAATTGAATGGTAGGGACATGAGAGGCTTTTAAAATCATGTGATGTATGGTCACTTGTTGGCTAGAAATTGCAGGTTACACTTAACTGGGCTAGATATGAATGTTTTGAAAGATTTTATATTATTCTTAAAATGAAAAATCCTCCAAAGATAGGCATGTGATCACTACTTATCTCCTGCACTTGACCAAAGAGAAATAAAGGGAAAATTTGCTTCAGGATAACTTTTGCCAGATTTATATCTATTTATGTTTTTGGTAGCAGGACTTTTAAACAGTTCAACATTCTGGGAACCAGGATTCGATATATCTTGGCAAACAGCTGGTACAATTCTACTGTGCTGTACTTTAAACAATTTTCAAAAAAGGAAATACATATTTCAGAGATGCCACTTTTCCAGCAATAGCTGGGAATTTAGCAATTTTAAAATTCCCGAAAGTCACGCAATTTTAAAGTTGCCGGTAAACTTGACAGGTCAGTGAGAAAGATCTTGTTTTCTTGAAATTTAGAAGTAAGAGTCAATGAAGTGTTTGATTAGAATTGAATATGCATGTAGGTGTGTGTTGGGGGGGGGGGTGCAAAAAAACAAAAGTTCATGCAAAATTTTCAAACTTGGGTGGCATCTCTGATATTTATGCATGAGGGAAGATTATTGCAGAGCATGTTATAAAAATCTTTCACCGCTTCATTTTGTATTGTTTTCTTTCACTTCCCATCAAATTTGCATTCTATGACGTATTTTATTTATTGAAAAAAAATGCAAGTATACCTTTTGAAAGTAATCTTTTTTTTTCTCTCGTTCTATGGTTGTTGCTCAGTGTGGTGTGATCAGCCCTGCTCACCAGCTTCTGGATATCCGAGCCCTGGAAGTGACACGCTTCATGGAAAACAGTGCAACTACTTACAGTCTCACATTATACAACATTGCTGAGTAGGTTAATTTGCTTTCCCAGCATTTTCTGTGCCCTTTGAAATGTTACTTTAATAGGGGAAACTATGCATTAATATTTTAGCAATGAAAGCTCAGGCTCTCAAAAAAAAATCGGCAAGCTTGATTTTTTAAAAAAAAAGGTCCTAGAAAACTGTTAAGTCAATCATTCAATATTCATGAAAATGATTCTTCAAAACTTAATTCCAATGATTTTATTAAATTCTTATATCACTCCTTAAGCTGGAATATGCTTTTTAAAATGCTCCTGTGAAGTTCGATATGTCAGGCTAAATGTATTAAATAAAAGTGCACGAAAGCTTGTGTGCTTTATTTAGGATGTGGATATTCTTTCACAAGGTGGAAGATTTTTAGCTAAAAATATTTTAATTCTACAATTGATATTAAAATAGCTTTACATTTTACAGACAAAACGCTTACCCTGAACATCATAAATCTTAAATAAAAAAAAAAAAAAATATATATATATATAAATCTTTGCATATTCATCAAGCATACCAAATTGTAGAAAATGAAAATTAATAGAGCTTTTCATGTAATGCTTTACATACTTCGATTCAAAGGAAGACTTAAGACCTGCTTTTGAAAATCAACAATGAAGCATTTTGACATGATTTTCCACTTTCTTGGTTCTGATTCTCATTTTATACCTTAGTGCTGTGAAGGAATGTTTGTAAAGAACTTCTCTTAAGGTATAAGTGGTTCATAATTGCTTCATTTAGACCTTAAACCTTGGACATGTGGGGAAAGTGAGTTTACTAATTGACTATGACATTGCAAGCTGAGAATGGTATGTAAAAAATTAGAAAAATGTTATGTCTTGAACCTTTCGTTAATGAGACATATGTTGCAGAATCATCGTTATTAAATAATTGAACTATCATCTTGTATTTATTTTTTTCAATTAAAGCTATTTTCAACTTTTCAGACATCAGAAGTAGGCGTTTATTTAATGTTCCATTAACAAAAAATTTACAAACAAAAGTTTACTTTCTCCTCTTTTCTTTTCCTTTTCCCTTTTTTGGGGGGGTGTGATGCCATGACCTGTGGTATTTTGGTACACACTACACGAATTTAGATGACATAAATGGTGAACAAGTTATTGCTAAGGTAAATTAAGATTTTTAGAAACTTTAATGGAAGTGACTGTTGTATTTTGGTTGAGCTTAGTTCAATTTTAACATTAGGCATGTAAAATATAAAAAAGTTGCTTTATCTTCATTTCTATCCAGAAAAAGTTTGGGTCTCAGTGGCAGGACTCTGAGGAAAATTCCCTTTTTGGCTCATGCTCTTCACCTGCAGGTAGTTTGGAGAAACTATAAAAAGATTTTTTAAAAATTTCAAAATTATAGTGGAGTAAAATCTGCTTTCTCTAAAATCTCCCCATAACAGATTATATTCATTTATCTGTACCAATCTTATTATTTTAAGTTTAACCTCCCTTCATCAATCATACACTACCTCTTACTCCCAAATGACTGCTGTAAGCAGAGCAGAAAACTTGTAGTATATGATGATTTATATTAAGATAATGAATTTAACATTGATTAAGATCTCATGGATTATGACATGAAGTCTCTGTATAGCCATTTCTGATAGCACAAAATATGGTCAAGTTCCTAAATTCAAACTCACTTAACCCAAAATCATTTGGCTTTCTCACTGAAATCGTTGATAATATGGAGATCTTCAGTCATATTTGAAACCTCATGCATAATGCTTTTTGTTACACCTGCTCTTTGGTCTACATGTCAAGAGGAATCTCATTGTAGATCGGCCACTGTCTCGAAAATTCTTTTCATTTCCAATACCATCAAAATCACAATCACTCCTTATCATGAAGGGCTAGCATTAAACACAAATAACGGGAAATGAAACTGCTGACCAGTTAGCAAAAGAAAGAAGTCAGCTACCCCAACCACCATCTACTATCTCATATGAAGACGGTAAAACTCTTCTTAAGAACACGGCCACACAAGAATGGCAAGAAGAGAATGAAGGATACACATTCAAGAATGACAGCATTCACATGCTAGATAGAAAAGGTCAAACAACACTGCTTTGCCTAAGGACAGGCCACTGTGGTCTCAACAAACATCTGAAAAAGATAGGAATGGCAGAATCTGCGCAATGCTGGTGTTGAGCGACCCCAGTCCACATCCTCCAAACCTGCCATCGCTTTGAGGAGGCCAGACTTCAAGTTTGGCTATCAGAAGCTCCAGTCAGCGAGATGCTCTGGGGTTCTGGCGATGACCTTCTGAATACGACCAATTTCGTTGACCTGGCCGGACTATCGATTTAGCACAGTCAAAAATGATTGAACGCAGAAGAAGAAGAAGGAACACAGAATTTAACCAATTTTTACTCTGCTTTTTATTCTTGCTAAAAAGTTTCCTCCATTCCTTTCTCTCTTAGGACGCATCTGCCTACAGAACAAACTTTATGTAAAATTTAACAGTATGAAGAATTTTATGTTATATAATGATAATCAATTTACTCTAAACACATGATACAGTGCCTAAATACATGCTTTAAAATCTTTAGCGCTTACGATTTAAGAATACAAGATAAACACTTGCTGAAGAAAATCACTCTGAACTACTTCATTCTGTTCTATGCCCAAGTGAAATTATTGAGACATTGTACTAGATTTTAACCTAGTTCCATTTTTTATTTGGAAATATAAGGACTGAAAGAAAAGTAAACAAAAAACAGAACTAATTAAAAATAGAGAGATACCGCAGTTGATAACTGCACTACCAGCATCTGCCTTCTATGCAGATTGTTTGCCCACTGATGAAAAAGAACTTGATCTTTTTGCTATTTTAAAGGTTTTTTTTACTGCAATTTAAAAAGCCAAGCAACTTTTGAACATACGTACATTGAACAAGACTTTCATGCACCTTGCGTTCAATTATATACTACTACATGGACAGTAATCGCAAACAAGGCACTGCCTAACTGGCCCCAGTTTTCATTTGATCTTATTTTGCCTTTCCAGATTAAAGTTTGACCATATAATCTCTTTCATATTATAGTCATGTAAAATTTCCAACAATTGTCGGAAATCCAACAATTTTGTGCGTAAAAGTTGTTCAAAGTAGTCATAAAGAGTCTTATTTATGAACCCCTTTTTTTTCTATTTTGTGGAGGAGCATGTCCTCCAAGCCATCTTATCTTAGGCGCTTAGTCACTTTGGGAAGATGTATGGTGAAAAAATTTTCAGACAATTGTTATCAAAGGCACTAATACTTTTGATATTATTTTTTCTTCATTTCTGATCCTATATAAACCAAACAATGCTTGAAAATTAGAATGTTGTTATCAAGATAACCTAAAGAGAGAGAGGGAGAAGAGCAAAAAAAAAGGGGGGTAGACATGCAAGCGATGAGCTTTTATGTAATATTCTTTGCAAAGCATTTATTTAAATATTTAGCCTTTATTTAGACTTTCATCCTTCTTTATCAACCATACTTTAACGGTTTCCTGATATTTTTTTAAATTAATGAACGAAAGTCTTGTCCAATCAGTTTTTAGTTTGATGAACTTGACTCACTTTTTTTAATTTCAGGGATCTCCTGTGACTTTGGAGGTATATCTGGATGCATTAACTCTAGCTGTTGACACACAATTCAGAGACCAAGGAGATCTGTGCAAAGATTGACAAAGGCTGTTTGTTTGTTTTTTCTCCTTATTTGTTTCAATTTTAAGTTGGTTTTAATCTTATCCCATAGTTCCTATATTTAAATGTAAGTGCCTTGTTAAAAGTACAGGGAATGATTTAAGAAATCATTATCTGTGCAGTATGACAAAATAACAAACACTAACCAATAAAGGTTTTTTCGAGTTGACTGAAATTGGCTTAAAAAGTTAAGGCTTAAATAAGAATGCACCTTTAAAAGTGAAACCGGTAAAGAATTCATGCATTTGTCTGCGATGAGTGATAGTGGAATAGAAAATGCTTGTTGCCTATACAGTCTATATTTTGACAGAGATGATAAATAACCCAACTGGTTTGTTTTATTTTATAAATTTTTTTCCTTCTTCCTATTCTTGTCCAGCAATAATTTGTGCAGAAATATTGAATTTAAAAGCCTATATGTGTTTAAACCATACTGCTGATTGGTTTTTGTTGGGCTTTTTTTTTTAAGTTATTAATTACCTCCTTGTTTTATAAAAAAGATTCATGCAAAAACATGTTTAAAATGGTACTTTATTTTTTTTTCAATTCATGAACTGCCTTTAGAGTATTTTGCGGGGTTGAATCTTATTTTATACGGAAGGTTCTTAAGGCGCTCTCAGTTTCTCAACTTTGAAGGTAAGGTCTGTTATGGCAATTTAACTCAATTCAAACATGTTTCCAGTGACTGGACCTGGTAATTTTTCTTCCATCCTGAATATATTTTTAATAGTGAATTTTCTCCAACATCAATCAAAAATTTCTTTTGACCGAAAGTGTTACAAGGTAGTGTTTGATGACTTGGAGTTGATTTGTCCAAATTTTGAAAAATATTCACCTGCTGACGGTCAATTTTTATTCATCCAAAAAATTTCCTTCAAATATCTGGAACGTTCTAAGGCACTCAGTGTCTCACTTTTGGTTGTTAGTGATAAGAATATTTACAAACCTACAAAGGGGCAAATTCAGCCATATTTGATTTTGATCACTCAAACAGTGCAAACCTCAAAAACCGAAGTCTTTATTATTCAAATTTCCCATAAACCAAGTTTTTCGAGAGGATAGGTTATTTTTTTCTCTGTGGCTTTCTTAAAATGGGACTCATACTTTGAAGCTTTTCTGATTCGATTCTCTTAATTTCAAGGCGACACCACCCCATAAGGCATCATTACATAAGACAGTACTACATGTATCTCTGAAGCAGCACGGAATGCTAATCCCTGACTGAAACAGGCTGATCAGTGCTCTAACAAAGTGAGGAGGGAGCTAATGCACTAAGAAAGGATTGCCTCTAATAACACAGATACTGGTAGCAACATGGACAGGGGAAGAAGAGAGTTACTCATTGCAGGCTCATTATACACTCAGTCAATGGGTTCAGTTATGCCCTTTTTTTTTGTAATTGTAATCCTCTTGATTTGAAGTTTTAATCTATGCTCATACAGTTTGAATTATGAGGTTCCCACTATAGTGCTGTAGCTTACTGTGTAGACCTTATTGATAAATGATGGTTCTACTCTAAATTAGGTTTAAATTACGCAGAATGGAATGGCTTTAGGGAGAGGATCAAAGTTTGTCATGATTCAATTGCAGTCTATCAGTTATGCTTACCTTTGAATTTTTAAAGTCATTGTGATGGAAGGTGAAAAAAACAGATGCAAAAAAAGAGACAGACAGATTAAACATAGCAATAAGGCTATCAGATACTGCTTGATTTAAAAACACTGCATATATATATTGTACTAGACTGTATTCTCTTTTAGGTAGACTGCCAAAAGATTCATTATTCATTATTTGTTCATGTACATTCATTAAAATATTTAATTTAGTGAAATCATTGTAAATGGAGCATTTGTGACTGTGATATAAAACAATGGCCCCAAGATTTGCCATGTCCTATAATCCAGCCTCAACATCATTGATTGATAAGGTCAGGGCGTTATCTTTTCATTTATACTAGTATCTGAGCTGTTTTGGGAGATAACCTTGTGTGATGTGTTGTGTGTAGTTTCTAAATTGAACTATTGTACATTACATTCACATTGATTTTATCAATTGTGAATCATCATTCTTGTGTTAGAGTCTGCACAAATAAAATCATGTATTTCACCATTTTGCTATCTTGCTTTGTGAAATTTTCAAACTCTACTTAATTTCTCAAACTTAATTACTCAATTCATGTTTTTAACTGAATTTAGAAGTCGAGAATGAGTGAAAGTCCTCACTTAGAATTTGTGAATTTTGTCGTCATCTAGATTCCATCTTCAGTCCCCATATTTTACTGATCTCATCATGTGCAAAAGGGAAGCAGAATGCAAATTATAGTGTAATGCATACAGTTGTGAGGAGCTAACTCTCCTCTTCTCTAAGTCAATGCAACACTATTCTTAAGTCTGCAGCCATGTGTGCAGTAGTGATAATGTCTATAAACCTTAGTTCAAATAATATAATTAGTGTGAACACACAGGCTTTGTCACTGGCTGGTTGTTCTTAAATTTTACGTAGAAGAACAACCAGCCTCACAAGATGTGCAGTCTTCTTTTATAGTATATCTTGATATGGATCAGTTTATGCTTTTTTTCAATCGAATTTCATTGTTTTCTTTGCCTATTGCCAGAAAATTAGACTTTGGTTTCTGCTTAAAGTGCCCTGCAAATGGTTTAGTCACAATCTTATTTCGACCCTCACATAGAAAAAAAGTAATTTTTGCTTCAATTGTTGTTCCAATGATTGTATTTAACTTCGAAACTTTTACTGTTGAAATATTCCCATTTTTTTCTCTGAGCACTGCAGTTGGGGAATTGACCCTTTGTGACATGGGGGTTTGAACTGTAAATTGTTCATCTCGTAAATCTGCATGATTTCTTTAATCCGTCGGTTATGAATCTGGTTTTATTTTCATGATCCCTTATTTTCTGGGGCATTAAAGCAACCAATCTCAGGCCAATAACCTTGTAGTTTTTTGGATGCTCCTTTCTCGATCGAATGATCACAGATAGATCCATCTTTTCCTATTTCTTACATTGGATCTTGAGAGCACATTTCTCTCCAGTTTCTACATGTTAGTGTGACTATTATACAGCAGTAAAATGCAGTGTAGGGCCTACTGATTTTGGGGCGGCGGGGTAGAGGGGTAAGGTGGAGAATAAATGAGAGGATTTTTTTTAGAGAAGAGAACAGCCCGCCACACAAACATGCGCACACCCCAATACATATATATATATATATATATATATATATATATATATATATATATATATATGTGTGTGTGTGTGTGCGTGTGTGTGTGTGTTAAACATAATTTTTTTTTTTAATCGTGGGATTTGAACGCAGCAATAGAATTAGAATCGGCATTATGTCTTACTCAGGCATCACTACTCAATCAAGTTCCCTTAGTGTCATTAATCCACTAGTTATCTAATGTTTCTTGAGTAAACGGCAAAACTGGTCGCTCGCAAGTAACAAAGACAGTGCGATATTTTTATATGCTCACAATAAACTACACTGCTTTGTGTCTGCTTGTAGACTTACGTAATACATGACTGAACACTGAATCTCTGCGCCATCGATCTGTGTACTCTACGGCTGACCTCGCGGTCAAGATTTAAACCGATAACCAATTTTTATTTTAACCTAGACACACGGTAGAGTGCCCAGTGCATTAAGTATAATTAATCTGTGCACTAGATCAAGTTACCATTTGCACCCCTGCTAAGTGCCTGCATAGCTCACATGGTAATAACATTTAAGTGGTATGACCAAATATAGATAATTGTCATGGGTTCGCATTTAATCATTGTTCTTCATATTATCTTTTATACATTAAATTTTGGTACCAAGGCGCATATTTAAGCTAAACGCATTTATTATACTGGTTTAAACTGACTGCCAGATTACTGTGTACATCTGATATACATGAAGAAAGTTTTATATCGTCAAAACTTTGCAAGGATACCTACATTAATTGGCTTGATGTTTTTTTTTTTTGGTTTTTTTTTTTTGTTGTTGGTCTGGGTTTTTTTTTTTTTTTTTTTTTTTGGTATAGTTATTTTAAATCAACAAAGGTATTCCATGAAGAATCTAAAAAGTATTTTTAATTTTAAAAAAAAAGGACATTGCTACACATCTTGGTTTTATAGAATCGCAAAGATAACTGTACATTGTGATTTTTGTATTTATAATATCAACCTATGTTGTTTTATCGTCACGGTCACATCTAGTACAAAAGAAAGCAGATGTAGTCACATATACCTTGTCCTAACTCAAGGCATTACTATGAACTAGTCTGAAAATCGTGAAACATCACTGTTATCAGCAAGGCTTAAAGTTAAACCCGCTCTCCCACCTGGCACCTATCGCCTGAGGAGTCAAGAGTCACAAGGGTTTACATCTTATTCCTTCCCTAAACACTTACATTTCTCTAATACATCTCTTCACGATCTTGTTCATCTTCCACCATAACATTTAAAAAATTAAGTAAAAAGAAAACAAAACATAAGCTGTTTTTCGCTGATGTGAAATCATGCAGGTGCATTTTTTTTTTCGCCCTTTTCATTGCTTCATGAAAATTTTCTGATCAGTAGCTAAAGAAGAATAGCAAAAATACCCGAACGAGGTCGCCATGCCTCGCTTATTGACGAAGCGAAAAAATTCTTTCTCAAGATACACCTATTGTGTGCTTGTACATGTGATTCAATCTTCAATTTTATTATCAGAAAGAATTTCTTTTAAAACGTAGGAAAATCCTTTTTTAAACATAATAGCATGACGTTCCAAAGCCAATCCTTAGCATGTCTCCTCCCCTCTTCCTTCTCATTAATTCCTTTCATGACATTTGCAAATTAAATTTTTTATCAAATGTCTATTATTGGGACCCTGATTAACCACAGAATACCAGGCCCCTACAGGTCCTGTTGCAAAAATCTCGATATTCCTGGTTTAGGGACAGCTACCCGGTACTACAAAATCCTGTGCGTTGTCTGTATACACGTGATTGCTAGAGCTGTGGCCACTGGCAGCTTCCGGGGTTTTTAAAAACGAATTCAAAACAAAGATGGAAGCAAAAGACCACCTTTTCGAGTGAATTAAATAAATGTATACACCATGAATCTGCCCGAACTGTGAAATGGTGGCCAAAAGCTAAGTTTGTGAGCACCGCCATTAGATTATGTTTTTTTTTTTGTTTTTTGTTTGTTTGTTTTGTATTTTGAAGATAAAGAATCTGTACTTTTTGTGTTAGCCTAGCTTCTACATTCATAAATATACTAGATCTCCATGTTAGAAAAAAGTTACGGAATAACAATTTCCACTCAAAGACTAGTTAAGACTACTTCCAGCAGAAATACATGTGAGCATACACCTACTTGGAAAGAGCCAATGAATTTTTGTTCGCGTCATCTAAAAACGAATAAAAAAGGAAGTCAATTTCAAAACCTGCTTAGTCATCTTGAACTGATGACGAGATGAAAAAAGGCGTTAAGTGAATGGATCATAGCAGGTCAAATATTAGTTCGTTAGTTGTTTTTTTTTACTCAAATGAATGGTAACTTAGACAACTTTGCACGTCTTTTAATTTTAGTCTATGAATAAGTTTCGACTAAAACTTTTCAACAAGAAAGAAAGAAATTAAATATGTTCTAGCTTTTTTTACACAGACTGATATGGGGAGAGGATTTCATGGCAGAGTTAATTGTGCTTGACAATGTTAAGTCTGAAATTTAAACTCAAAACAGCGCCATGTTGGTCAGACTTCAATGCCATTCCCTAGCCTAAGCTGATTGTGCAGAAATTCGAGATTCGAATCTTGGCTTGGACTATCTTGTCGCATCTCATCTAAAACATCTGAGGCTTGACGGAAGCTAAGTACCATAGTGTCTTTAACTGCAGAGGTTACAACGGCATAGAAACATCAACTTTGATCGATGAAAATTAGCAAGGCTGAAAACAAAGTCTAAACTATTGTGATACTTGTATATGTACATCTACTTGCTGAAAAGATAAGAGGAAACTCGTTGATCAAGACTTTCCACCCTCGGAGAACTTAATTAAAAGGAAGAAAAGAAAGATTTCATTTAAAGATCCGCCAACTTGCAGAGAGCTTTTTGTAAAGCAATTCCAAAATTATTACTCTGATTCTGTAATCGAGTAAGGTAAACTATACATGTATTTGATGACCGATGCCGAAATTCGATTAATATTTTTACTTTATGTGAAATATTTTTCCTTACCTTTTGTGATTTCACTTCGCTACGCGTAATCTATTTCTGACACATTTAAAAAAAAATATCCCTCTAGTTTTTCTCTTCCCGATACACTTTAACTAACGTAGGTTTTTGTTTTTCTATTTTTTTTTTTTTATATACATAAAAAAGGAGAGTTTTTCAAAAGAGTATGTTTACTTCGCAGTTTTTCAGGTTCCAGAATCCTGTCTTTAAACAGTCTATAACAGAGTTCTGGAATACGATTATCTATACAAAATGAGCAAATCTAGATCCTTAATATGCGTATAAATATCTTTAGGCCAACAGCTAGTATTTCTTATTTGAAAATTTGAGGCTTTCGCTTTATGAGAAGACTTTTTAAAATATTCAGTTTACCAATCAACCCAAGTATCATTCTCAAACCTAAGGCTTCACCTTTCACAAGTGACAATTTGGTGAGTCAAACGTGCAACTATGAGGCTGTTCTTGAGTAAAAAATGTTTTTATTATTTTGCATGGGTGCTTATAACAGTCCTTGTCAATAAGTTGATGTTCAAATCATGTGAGAAATTTTTTGAAAGTTCCTTCATTTTCAAGCACCGACGAAAATATTTTCTGAGCACTAATGAGTAACAAATTTAAATTTAAAGACAATGTGGTTAATAGATATTTTGTCGAAATTTAAAAGTTATCAAATTTAATTCATTTTAGAATTGAAGAAAAGGAAAAAGTGTTCAATGCTAACTTATAATTGACGATGGAATTGAAATTAACACCATTTTTAAGGGTTAAAATCGGATATATATTACATCATTGATGTATCTCCTGATAAAAAAAATCCCAACCAGATAAAAACATTGAAAGAAAGGAACAATATGAGGATACAGCCAATTCTAGCCGCTATGAATTTTCGGTAAGAAGTGCCTGAAGGTGCAATGCCTTGCAGGAAAGAATTGAGAATGGTAATTATTTAATCAAGAATGTACCCTGCTTTGATGCCCGATTTCTGCTATGAGGTTTAAATACATTTCAATTTTCCATTCACGCTTATGGGATTTTAAATCCTGTTGAGAGTGAAAAAAAAAAAAAAGAAAGCATCAGTAACCACAGTACATTGGCGTCTTTGTTAATGTCATTATTATATATATATATATATATATATATATACAACTTTTCTTGATCACATTACCAAATTGATAATGAAAGTAATCAAAAATACAGAATGGTTGTTTGAAGTGGGAAAAAAATGAAGAAAGAAAGAGAGAAATATGTGCAACCCGCCTTCTTCCCCCCTCACTTTCAAGTTCAAAGAAGGTTACGTACACATAAACTGTTTCGAACAGCGCGGTCAAGCAAAGAGTTCATCAAAACATTCCTGCGTTTAACATGTGACCTGTAGGCCTAACGTAGACAGAGAAAAATGAAAGTGGGGAGAAAAGAAGAGAAGAAAGAGAGAGGGAGAGACAGACAGCCAGACAGAAAAAGAATGATAGAGAGATAGAGACGGGACGGACAGACAGATAAAAAGAGAAAAAGAATGACATAGAAGAGAGAGGGGGGAGAGAGAGAGAGAGAGAAAGAGAGAGAGAGAGAGAGAGAGAGAGAGAGAGAGAGAGAGAGAGAGAGAGAGAGAGAGAGAGAGATATTCATTGGTCATGTTCCAGACAAGCTTAATCACAGGAATGTCTGACTTGACCTGAGTCACCTACCTGCACTGACCGCTAGCTATGGGTCACATGAGGGGGACTGGAAAAATTTACGACCTTGACCCAAAGAAAAAAAATGAAGAAATACCTGGTCACAACCACCCCAATATCACACGGAGCCCTGTTCCTGTTCTTCTTTCAAATTGACATCCGTGTAAGTTTTTATTATCCTTTTCTTTTATTATGGAGAAAAAAGGATATCGCATAGAGTAATTTGGCGAGTGATATTTTTATCTGCCATTAATAGGCTAGTTTAGATATAGAGTTAAAAGAGAGAAGAATTAGTATTGCGAGTACAGTCTCCACATGAAATGTTGAAAACAACACATAGATTGTAAAAAAATAAATAAATAAAAATAAAACAGGATGGAAACCTACCAAAAGAAAAAAAAGGAACAAGAAATTTGACATCGTCCTATTTTTTTATCATACAGTGAAGAAATTAGGAACAATTGCGCTCTTCTTATCTCACGGTATTGGCTCGCTCAACCATTGAGTTAAAGAGGCATGGAGCTCTGTCTTCCTACGTGGAAATCTGCGCCAGCGGTATCGAAATGCTAACTTTGCCAGCATTTTCCTTTATCTAAAAACTCTCTATGGACTCAGCTTGAGTTTGGATCCAGTAAACGAGGAAACATTTTAAAAAATTGAAAAATATCGATGCCGATTTTTTATAAAAACTACACTTTGCCCCAAAATGTCATAAGCCAACTTTTAATAATTAATAACCCCCGTAGCCTAGATTGAATCTGGAAAGATAGATGCAGATCGAATGGCAATTTTTAATAACAAACTACAGTCATCATATTTTAAACTGTTATATTTTATCAAACTTTATTTTACGGACAACATAAACTGAAAATTAATGTTTTACAAAATTTGAGGTTTCACCTTTGTATAATATAATGCCAACATTGCAATCGAAACTTGGA
>JAWDGP010005889.1:37500-41799 GCA_033675545.1 Elysia crispata
TCGGCATCATATGGGAGTGGAGGGATACAAGATGAGCACGTCCTTCGAATTTCATGATGGTAAATATGGATTTTGATTAAATATAAAATAATTATATTTCATCCCACTTGAAAGAATGCTGAGATAAGTAAAAAAAAAAAATGGGGTGGGGGGGTTGGCTGAAGTGGAGAAAAGTAAAAAGGAGGGGTAAAAAGGGGGGTGGGGAGGAAGAGTGAGAAAGAAAAAAAAGGTGTGCAAAAGTCAGAAGACAAAGAGAGGGAGAGAGAGAGAGAGAGAGAGAGAGAGAGAGAGAGAGAGAGAGAGAGAGAGAGAGAGAGAGAGAGAGAGAGAAGGGGAGCTTTTATATTCTTTTCACGATTACGACATCTTTGATAAGGTCTCGATCTACTCTTAGTATCCAAACTTAGAACTAAACGTAGTATTAAAAATATAAAATGGCAACTCTTGTCTGAATCAAAAATTATTTCTTGATTGTATGACATGTAAGTGGCTTCTTGTTTTCAATAAAATTAAAAAGACTGCTTGTGTTGAAAATATTGCTTGTAAAAGGTGATACTTCAGTTCATTAGATCTTTTATTTTCTAAAGAACTTTTATGAAGACGGCGGCTTTCCGACAAATCAAGCATAGTTGTTTTTTTAAGAGTCACCACTATCAGATAGCTTAGCTAGAGATAGAATACGAAACCTCCTTTTTGTCAGTGTGGCACCCTGTATCCTGAGCCATCTATATTGCTACTTGTGTTAAATCCATGCTGCAGTGATTTTATATCTTCCAAAAAGTATTAATGATTTTTGCCAATCGGCTAGGGCGAAATCATAGGATTTTTGTATTATTAGACTCGCGTCTGACTACTGTCCTTTTTCTTTGAAACAGACTTTAATTAATTATATGAAATATAAAATTATAAATCAAAACCATCGACATCATTAACTGTGCTCTTCCTTCTTCTTCTCTTCTTGCCCCTTGTTGTTGTTGTTGTTGTTGTTTTTCTTCTTCTTCTTCTTCTTCTTCTTCTTCTTCTTCTTCTTCTTCTTCTTCTTCTTCTTCTTCTTCTTCTTCTTCT
This sequence comes from Elysia crispata, assembly GCA_033675545.1. Taxonomy (NCBI): domain Eukaryota; kingdom Metazoa; phylum Mollusca; class Gastropoda; family Plakobranchidae; genus Elysia; species Elysia crispata. The sequence goes on from JAWDGP010005889.1 coordinate 38,566, forward strand.
TCTTCTTCTTCTTCTTCTTCTTCTTCTTCTTCTTCTACAGCTACTACTCCTACTGCTACTACTATTACTTCTATTACTACTACTACTACTACTACTACTACTACTACTACTACTACTACTACTACTACTACTACTACTACTACTACTACTACTACTACTACTACTACTACTACTACTGCTGCTGCTGCTGCTGCTGCTGCTACTACTATTACTTCTTCTTCTTCTTCTTCTTCTTCTTCTTCTTCTTCTTCTTCTTCTTCTTCTTCTTCTTCTTCTTCTTCTTCTTCTTCTTCTTCTTCTTCTTCTTCTTCTTTTTAATGCATCATAATAGATATTAACATGGGACTCATAGGAGATGCTTTAGTTCTTTTTTTTTTCTTTGCCTAAAAGCAAAAAATTCCAACCTGTGGCAATGGAATCTTCATAAAAAGTTCATTAGAATTAGGACGGAAATCCATAAACAAAGGGAGAAATCGTCTAGTTTCCGTATTTTATCTGCTACATATGACTTTATCTTTATGAACTCAAAACAAGAAAAATTGTAGCGCGAATAATGTCATTCAATGACACTGAGAATTTTTCCAATTCGGTTTCATATAAGAGTCGAGAGCATTCAACAACAAGGAAGCTGGGAAGAAATTAAAGAAGAGAAAACCATTGTGGATCAGGGCCTCAATTTTTGTTTTGTTTAGTGGCAGTAGGGCCGCCTTTTAGGAACAGCCTGCCCGTTGATGCCCTAGAGTTCTCGACCCTTTTCCATACCTGTGTTGCTTTTCAGGTGTCTGTTTCATCATCCACGTTGTAACAACGATTCTCGGTCTAGAATTATCTCGTTCTAGAAGGCTGATGGTGAAACGGTCCAGGGTGTATAATATGATCTATGTTCTAGATCTAGATCTTAGGGTGTTTCATCATCATTCAATCTCAGTTTCGATGTCTCAGGCATAGGTCGTAGCCATGAGGCTGCAAAAATGCACAATAGTCCTGTGTCTTAGGTTCATCCTCTATTATTACCGGTACTTCATGAAAAAGTAGGTGAGAGACAGACAGAGACAGAGAAAGACAGACACAGAGAGAGAGAGAGAGAGAGAGAGAGAGAGAGAGAGAGAGAGAGAGAGAGAGACAGACAGACAGACAGACAGACAGACAGACATAGACACAAACAGACAGACAGACAGACAGAGAGGAATTGGAACTGGGGTAAGGAGATAGAGATTGATGGGCCATGTAAAGAATGTAAAGAAAGCACACAAGGATAAGCAGGTAATTAGTAAGAGAGATGATTGAAGGTAAGATATAGAGAAAGAGAGGGAATGAAGCAGTGAGGGAAGAGAGAGAGAGAGAGAGAGAGAGAGAGAGAGAGACAGACAGACAGACAGACAGACACAGACAGACAGACAGACAGACAGACAGACAGAGAAAGAGATATGAAGATTACGAAGAAGAGGGACAGAAAATAGACATGCAGGCTTGGGCCTAAAGATTCTGAGGTAGACATAAGAGACGTGAATCAATTTCGAACTACATAGAAAGAGAAAATGGATTAAAAAAAAAACAACAAACTACTAGCGTAAGGTTATTTAAAACTTTGGCTCAATGACGTTGTAGATGTTGCTTGTTTGTTTTGGTTAGTTAATTGTGTCCTATGCCACTTAGTTGCACACGCTTCTATACCATCTGGATATCAACTTCAGAATCTAGATAAAGAAAGAAAAGAGAAGGGTAAAGGCCTCCAAAGTCATGTTTTGATCAAATTGTTAGCTGCGGTTGTTGTTTTTTTTTTATCTTATTTTTTTCCATTTCTATCACATTTGTTTTGATTTTTTTTAAACTGTCAACTGACTTTTGCTCCAGCAAGGTTGATTCGGTCCACTGATTCAGTGGTTGTCACTAGCTGCAGCAACTCTATAGGTATGCCACTCTTCTGGTACGAGCAACCCAAAATCACATACCAGCCGATGGTTTACAGTACAGCAGTCTTCACCCTTTGGCGTTTGATTTCATCATCCTTTCTTACTTTTATGTGGAGTGGAAACCTTTGGCTGTGACTAGGTCACTTCTACTCTTTCATCATGCTTTACGCTGAGGTGTAGAAGAACTTGAGAGATGTAAAAACCGATATCATGTTTACATTGTTGAATGAAGGCCGCATTTTTTCTTCTTTTTTTTCCCCTCTCCTTTCCGTTTAAACATCATTCTGTTTCGCTGAATTCGCACTTGGTGGCCATAGATTGGTATTTGAAGAAATCGAATTAGATTTGACATAGTAAAGAGTGCGAGGTCGATGTACCAGTTGTGTACATGGAGTGTGAGGGAAATAGCGAGAAAGCGAGACAAATAGATCGATGGATAGATATTAACAGGGAGAGAGAGAGAGAGAGAGAGAGAGAGAGAGAGAGAGAGAGAGAGAGAGAGAGAGAGAGAGAGAGAGAGAGAGAGAGAGGGAGAGAGGGGGGGGGGGTAAGGAGGTTTGATGAGCCAATATTTAAAATGATAAGTTACGTATTGCATATTTTTTCCCTCAACCTTTAGGTATTGTCAAATTGTTGTGGTTTCAGACTGTGGTCTCTTAGTAAACAGCGCTGGAAGATAAAACAGCAAAAATGTTAGCAATAGATAAGTTACATCAAGTTAACTAGACTCGGATGATAGTTGCTGTTTGGTATGTAGTGATCAACTAGGTAATGATAATCTTTCCTTGATATTCGCCTTAGTTACCGGTCTCAAATCAGCAATGGAACTTAACGAGACTAAGAAGAGAGAGAGAGAGAGAAGAAGAAAAATAGATATGAATTGATAGAGAGAGAGTGAGATATATATTTATCTCTTTCTATTATTATTCTATATATATATATATATATATATATATATATATATATATATATATATGTGTGTGTGTGTGTGTGTTTTCTTTCGTTATATAAGCTTTTTAATTTCATAAGTAGAATGATTTTGGCGTTTGGTACTAAATTCACTGATAGGATTCCCCCTGCCCCCCAGCCCTCTAATATCTATAAAGTCTAGAGTACCGACCAGTACATTTTTTAAATAATTATCATGGAATTTCCAGACTTAATCGGTTTAGGATTCAGTGTTATTTGAAAAGTAAAACAGGAAGATTAATCTATTTTCTATGTTTTTATACGTGCAGCATCAAAAATATTATAAGCAGCACCAGACAGAAGGAGAAGAAGTAGTGGTCCTAGAAGCAAGTCCAGCAACAGCTGAAGTAGT
>JAWDGP010005890.1:0-2500 GCA_033675545.1 Elysia crispata
TTATTTTTATTATTATTATTTTATTCTACAAAAATAGATGAAGAAGAGTAAGAAGAAAAAGAAAAAAAAATCATAATAAAAACAATAGATCGATTTAAACAAGCTTCACCAGTCAAAGAGAATTATTTCAAGACCATGAAATTCAATATACTTTTCTTCTTTCAGAAGAACCTCAACCAGTTTACGGTAAGATCTACTATTATCCCATTGTAGTCAAAACTGGGTTTTGAAGAAATGATCTGGTTTAGTGCGAGTTATCTTAATAGTTACAATTACAAGAAGAGCAAATAAAAGTAAGAACATATATATATATATATATATATATATATATATATATATATATATATATATATATATATATATATAGTTTGAAGATAAGTTGGAATAATTGATAATTGATAAGTGCTCGACTGTGGAAGTATTTCATAGATATAGAGGATCTTACCTGAAATTTTCTTCATGCGACACTGGTGTTTCAAGCGGAGGATAAGGGTGTCGCTTGTCCTCCGCTCTCTTCGGGTATGACTGAGGTGTGTTCTATTGTCGTTCCTACCTTGTACTGGTGTTTTTCGTTTTCGAGCCACTGAAAGTTTTGTAGCAAATGCTCCATTCTGTGGGGGCACGATGAAAAGATTTCTTTTCTTTTGTTGAGGCTTGGTTTTGGTTTTAGAATGAAATGTTTCTCTGCTATGCATAGGTTGCATCTGTTTGTTACTGCTGAATATGGCTGCGCCCTTTCGATTATATCCCATGATAAGTGGTATTCATTTTTTGATTCCTTTAGTTTTCATAAAAATTCACTCAAAGTTGTGACTATTTTTTGTGTTGCTTTTTTTTTTTTCGGTCGTTAAGTCTAAAGCTCAATGAATGCTGGTTGTATGTGGTTTTGAACTTCATTTCTGTTATTTCTAAGTAAGTATCCTGTTTCTTCCAGATTTCTGTTCGACAGTTGCCTTGTGTACTACTCCCTTTTGGAGGCACTGGCTTTTGAGCGGGCAGGTTTTTTTATCCCTGCAGTTGCAAGTTTTTGCTTGTTTTTCTTTTATCTTTGTAGATTCAAGGGCTGTTTTGATGTGGCTAGAAATTATTTGTTTCATATTCTGCACGCAGCTATAGCTTAGCTTTACGGTGTTTTTATTTAATAATTTGTGCAGCTTGTTGGTAAACACATTTTTTCCGATATTGGTGGTGACATTTACACTGAATGGGAGTTTGAACCAGATGATGTTTCCCTTTCTTGTTCTCCTCTTGTTTCTTTCTTTTGTTACGTCTCTTGTTTCGTTGAGTAGTGTTTTTATTTCTCCAGTAGCGTGGTTACGATTTGTTTTGACGGGTTTTTCTTGTAGGTTTTCGTTTTTCGTGTATTTTAATTTTTGTTTATGTTTTTCTCTTAGTGCGACTATGCTGCCTTGTTGAAAATATTAACATAGCGAGGTTGTTTGAGAGGCGTAATTCTATACCTTTCGACAAGTTTATATATCTATTTATATGTTATTGTTGTAAAGTTTGCTTTTCTTTAACTGTAAATGTATGGCTCTGGAGGATATAAATCTGTTATTTTCATGTGAAGTTTGCATTTCTTCAATGTAGTTGTGTTTCCCGCTTAATCATTTGAACGGAAAATCATACTTTTGATATATATAGTGCCTGAAAGAGATGTTTTTTTCCCTTTTTCAAGCTATCTGTTGTGTGCCTATATCGATTTATTTCATAATCTTTAATGCTTCATTTTACTACGAAATCAATCTTACAACAGAGAATTACCTTACGGTTATAATGTTGACGTGGACTTCAAAATAAGCATAATTAGCAAAAAACAAACATGATTTCCCGTTCAAATGAACAGGTGGGGAAGACATCTACATTGATGGGCAAAATACATAAGTGATTTTTTTGAAGACATCAGAAAGGATTACAACGTAATCAAGAGCAATTCATTTCGTTGGTTCACCTATCATGAATTATGAAATCCGGGCAGCAATAAGAAAATGTAACAAGGCAAAACAACAGGCATAGATAGTATATTATTAATATATGTACATATATATTGTACAGAACGATCAGTGTTATGATCTATATGACGAAATACTTTTAAGAATCATCATGGTGCGGGTCAAAAATAAAATCAATGCAGAAATAGCATATGTATTGAGCAGTGTGGTTTTGTGGAGGGAAAAGGTGTAACACATGCAATTAACACCTTTAGAACTAAATTAAACGAGCTCTGGGAGAACAAACAGATGTATATCTGTGCTTCATTGACTACATTGGCTGACATAGTACGACATGATAAGATAATCACACAACTAACACAGTTGAAGATAGATGGAAAAGACTTACGAGTAATCAAAACCATGTACTGGGAAAAAACAGCAGCAATGTGAGTTGATGGGGAAATTAGCTCATTTCAAAATATCAAAGGTGATGTAAGACAATGTTGTGTACTTTCCCGAGACCTTTCCTATGAAATTATTATGCAAAAACTAGAAAGACATCCAGG
>JAWDGP010005890.1:7500-28155 GCA_033675545.1 Elysia crispata
AGCTTATATTTCTGGACCGTCATTTAAATGTACTTACAATTGTTAGTATATGCCTATCCTAAATTATTGCTGAGAGAAACACACAGCCGTATGAAAATGTATTGCAAACTGAATGGCTATCTATTCGTGTGCATTTTGTACTGACAAGTAAAACTGTTGACACTAGAGCGATAAAAAGCGATTAAAAATGTCAGGTATGAGATCTACTTGCCGTTTTGTCACTACAGAATGTTCAATTGTTCAAATGGATTTGATTAAACATCAACAGATATATTCATTTCATTCTGTTCTCATTTTTTTTCTTTTTTGTTTTGTTTATTTTGTTTTGTAGTTAACTTTTTTTTTTATGGGATTCAGAGTTATTTAGCCCACAAGTACAATCTTGTTTAGTGACAGTACATTTTGTTTGTTGAATATCACCGGTAGGGTAAATCTCAATGTATTTCTTTCACTCTTATTTTACTATTTTATTTACCCAAATTTCAGTGATCTAGAACCCTGAATTTTAGTTATGCTTAAACATCAAAAAGTAAAAATATAGACTAGAATTTGACTAAAATTAATGCTTGGGAAAGTTATTTGAGAGTGAAATATGAAAATGAAAACGTAGTTGCATATAGATGTTTTATATTATCACAATGAAGGAATGCAATTTTAAGGTTTTTATATTTATATGAAATATGCAATAACAACTATATATATGAAGTTAGATAGTAAAATCGAGTCAGTCTCTAGATTGCTTTTTGGACTTTTACTTTGAAATTAACAAGAAAGAACCAGTTTTGTATTGTCACTTAACGCCTAAACTAGAACCTACCTCTTCGTCAAACTTACCCCGCTCCATGTAGTTTCTCGAACTAGACCTAATAAAGAAACCTTGGCTAACTTGATCTATGAAAGTATAAGGTAGGTCGGTGCGAGTTTACGCGGCATCGTGTGTGGTTATGAAGTGGGAGACTGGTAGATCTAGATCTAGAACAAATTCCACGTATTCACTCTCTGATCAACGACTTGGCAGACGTCCGCTGCCCGCAAGTCCGCAGCAACAGTGCCCGTTTCCTGCCCGCCTTAGTGACGTCAGTGGGAACTGAAGATCATGCTCGAAGCCAAAGGAAACCAAACTAGAAGAAGAAAAAAAATTAAAATTTGGAACTCGAATAACACTGAGATCAGATCTGAGTGAGATAATTCAGACCTAGGCAAGTGTATCTAGGAGTGAGGTTATAATAAGGTCGTAGCTTTGCATCAAGTTCTTTTTTAAGTAAGTTTCGATCAGTTACACTTCTGGGTCTTTGTCAGAAATGAGTATTGAGGTTGAATTTTGATGCTTACTCAGGAATAGCAAATATGAAACATTATCCAAATGTTTAAATTTTGGCCAACTGTAAATAGAATCCTTGTCGAGTGAAGTGAAAGTGAAATAGCAATAAACAGCTTTCATGTTGTTGCTGGTTATGTACAATTAATTAAAAAAATAAGTATTAATTTACCAACTTTTATAAATTGGAATAATGTTAACCACAAAATACTTTTTAAACCTCATGATTATTGGAAAAAGTCACATTAAATTTTGTTTCATGGAATTATACATTCAGCTTTTTTTTTGTTCAGGAATGTGACTCTTCTTAGTAAAATGTGTTTTTGAAGCTTTGTTTAGTCTCTTGGGCAGCATGAAAGTACGAAAATATACAACACAAAAACAAAGACCATCTTTTGGTTACCATTGTCTGAGACAATCTTTAAGAAAATGTTTTTTTTAAAGAAAAAGCCTCGAGATTCATGAATTTCATTAAAAATTCCTAGACAGCCTGACAACAATAACTCTTATTTTAAAGACAAAAAGTGTAAATTTACCTTTACCTCCATCCCTTTTGCCTCTGGCTTGTGATCGAGGAGCATCATCAATTAGCAATGTGTCCAGAGGGAGACTGTCAGGCAGAATGTAGTATCGAATGTTGTTTCCCCTAATGCTGAGAGAATCTAACTGTTGTGGTTCCTTGTTCTTTACAGTCATCTTAACTGCCTTTAGATGTGTGTTCATACTGACATCAACGCTCTCTTTTGAAATGCAAAGAATTTGAAAGATTTTTAGTTGAAAGAGGAAAACTGATTTTATCTTGGGAGTTTGTGGCGGCCGGTATGAAGATAATTGCCCTTGAAAGACGTAAACAAATTCTGCAAACATCAGTCTCCAATAAATGTAGCTTATGGCATGATGCTCTTTCATTCTGTTTGCACACACACATTGAGAGACAGTTTCTGTTAATTTCCTTTTTCAGAACATATCAGGTGCACAGAACAGATACGAGCCTAAGGACACATAATAAAGCTTTTATAAATGCTGTAACGATTCTAATTCGTATAAAAAGAACAATCTAACTATTTCGCAGTTGGGAACTTTAGTAGTAGTAGTAGTAGTAGTAGTAGTAGTAGTAGTAGTAGTAGTACTAGTACTAGTACTAGTACAAGTAGTAGTACTAGTAGTAGTAGTAGTAGTAGTGGTAGTAGTAGCAGTAGCAGCAGCAGTAGCAAGTAGCAGTAGCAGTAGTAGTAGTAGTAGTAGTAGTAGTAGTAGTAGTAGTAGTAGTAGTAGTAGTAGTAGTAGTAGTAGTAGTAGTAGTAGTAGTAGCAGCAGAAGCAACAGCAAAAGCAGCAGTAGTAGTAGTATAGTTTCTAGAATATCATAGGCGCCAAGCCTGAATTAAGTATTGCTTTTTTTTCTCTAATGATTCGAAACCATTTTAAGCAAGTTAGATTTGTTTTGAAAGGACAGAGATTTTGAGCTGTGGCAAGGAGGAATGTAAGCACACTTGGTATCAATGTTATCCAATCTTCCTCATAAAATGATAATGTAATATTCTGTGGGTCTTCATCCGCATCACCTTCAGAAGATGGAAAGAAAATACATGTAAATGTTAAGTACAGCTCTCGTAAAAAAAAACCTCTAAGGAGACGCCTGGAGATGAGCTTGCTCACACGTAATCTTGTGGTATCCATGTTTTCTTAAAGGTGAAATCTTTATCTTTAATATTCCATCAGAGAAGACTAGTCTTGATGATTTGAAATAGATTATTTGCCTTGGAGATATTTCTTCAGTTTTCCAAAAGGTATCAATGTCCCATTAGGTAAGAATTCTTAGACTTATCTGCCTATTAAATCGTTTTCAAGTTGCCTATCTTTCGTGGGGTGGGTGCCAATCGGTTTCCTGTGGCCGTGCCTTCATTACTTCACGCTGGAAGATAATCCGCGAAATGCACGCAAAGATATTCAAACAACCGTCGGGCATTTTGTCAAGTTAGAGCAAACCATCATGAATGGTTTTGTTTCCTAAGTCCGTGGGAGAAAATCAAACCATTGGTAAATTTATTTGAATAAAAAGCAGCCAAACAGCGATAGAGGCTGGGACATATGGAGCTAGACCTAATGGTTTGAAGACGTAAGTGCCTGTAAATAACGAAATACATAGTATCGTTGTTTGACAGCCTTCTTTATTAAATTTTCTCTATTATATTTCTTTCAGTTAAAAGTGCAATAGAGGCTAGTTTGTTTATGTCCTGCAAAAAATTAATATGGACTCGGTCGTTCTCAGTGATTTAACTTCTTAGTCTCTTCAAGCTAGCATGTAGTTCACAGTCCCTGAATCAACTATTGTTTTTAGAGAGGATGACACACCAGTTAGGTGCCTGGACCTGTCTCGGTAAGGTGGGTGCCGTATTGAGGTGCAGCTTCGATCCCTGCCCATTCCATCTGACCATAAAGTTTCAACACATTCGTCTTATTTGTCAGTCTACACTACAGTTAGATCTAGGTTTGTGATTAATTTTTCTATACTGTTGAGAAAATAGCTGTAAAATGAACAATTCTTTTTCAATGAACAGTTTCCATTGTTTGGCCTGCTAAGCGTGAAGATACAGATGTAGATTTAAATACAAAAGCAAGACTCTGAATCTCAAAAAAAAAAATTGTGTAAATTATTTCTAGCGTTTAGGATATTCCCATTTTTTTCCTTTAACAGTAAAAAGAATAATGAAAACTCTAAATTAAACCTTGTAGCTTTCCGCTTGTGACGTAACATCATGGCACTCTCTCTGACAGTATAAAAATGTTGAGTAAGAAATAATTCAACACTTTTTTTTAGCTACAATGAATTTCCTTGAGCCGTTTTCTTTTTCCTGCCACCGCGAACAGCCGCTAAAGTGAGTAGGTCTAGTTTTACCTGTAAAATGTGTGATTTCTTTTTCTGTTCCTTTCTCTTCTTATCACCAAAGCTAAACTAGATTAGAGTTAGAATCTAGATCTAGAAATTTTCTTATGGTGATACTTATAAGAAAAGCATTACATGGGCATTGTTTAAATAATTTTATAGTGAACCGGAAAAGGTCAAATTGTGCGAAAAGAATGAAGTTGGATTGAATTTTATGCTGAATTGATACAACCACTTTTATCATGCGGAGTTAGATATAAGTTGTGTTGATGACATATTTTACAAGCTGTGATTATTACCGGTAAAAGCCATTCCAGCGATTAGCATCCAATCTTGTTATAGGCAATTCACAACCACACCTAACTGGTAGTTAAAATTTGTAATCATTTGAAAGCTATTTTAGGTTTACGCTTGTCATAAAAGAACAGATCAAGTCATCCACTGATCTATTATTTTATTGAATAAAGTCTTCATCCCTCTCCACATCATAATGGTAAATATATATATGTGTGTGTGTGAATGAAGCATACTGTTTCCTACCTGTAGGACATGTATCACTTTAATTGCTTTCATTCCATGTACATGAATATACGTATTATATATAAGTGTTATACATACACATATATATATATATATATATATATATATATTACACAGAAAAGAAGTTCATCGAATTACTACATAGGAGAGAGTCAACTACCTACAATATTTAAATATAGTAAAAAGACATAGCAAGGAGCAGGCTCGCATGGTGAGTAGAACGCTCTCATATTGACTCACATATTATACAGAATTGAAAAGTGAGAGAACCACCTGACTTTAAAATGAAAATTAATCCTTATGGCCAAAATATCAAATAAACTCAATAAAGACGCAGCCTACTTTTCCTTGAAATTATTGTGAAGTCCTAGCTTCCGATAACTCTTGGCATAAAAAAAAATAAACTGCTTGATACAGTCAACAAAACATGACTTATGAAATCTTTGTTAACTTACATTTCTCTGAAACACTAGCTAGACCAGCCTTTATTCCGGTCCAAAAGCAACTTTGCATTTTGGCAAACTCCCAAAGTCACTATTACTCAAGTAAAACTATGTAGTCAACAACGCGCGTCTAATGGACACGCTACCAAATACAACCACAGACAACAACAAACACTGCTCGAGGTACAGCACATAAGCACAGCACTTGAAAACATCATGCAACATGAATATAATTTACATAAATTGCGCATTAGTAATATTTGTTGTTTTTTTTTTATAAAATTTTATGCCAACCCCCGATGTACGACATACTTCTTAATGTTTTTTTTTTTTTTTTTACAAGGTTAATTTTAGACTGAAATTAAATAATGCGATGCATCAAGAAGAAATCGAAATCTTGCATCTTACTTGAGTTAAAATTATGTCTACCTCTTTCTCACCATTATTAATAATGCCGCTTCCTTTCATAAATCTCAGTGAAAGCCAAGGAGGAGAAAAACTGCACTGAAGATACAAAAAGATCAGCCAGCGAGGGTAACTGTCGCAAGACACACCAAAACTGTGTGATGAGGAGGTGTACCTACATAACAAATCCATCACCCTTAAAGCAACTTGAAAACAAACTGAAGAATGTCATCCCCTGGGCGTCGCGTGATAAAAAGTAAGAACGACCAAGGCAGTGGCTCGTTCTTTTTTAGTATCTTGCTTTTAGTTCTTATTGTCCTGTCAATTATAAATAGGTTCTAATGTTTATGTTATGCTCTAAGCACTTTCACCCGTTTCGCTATCAGACTTCCTTCCTACTCAAATAATACCCTTTCTCTCTCTCTCTCTCTCTCTCTCTCTCTCTCTCTCTCTCTCTCTCTCTCTCTCTCTCTCTCTCTCTCTCTCTCTCTCTCTCTCTCTCTCTCTCTCTCTTTCTCTCTCTCTCTCTTCTCCCTCTCTCTTTCCCGGTTTCTTATACTGTCAAAAGATTTACTTCTTCATTTGAGTTACGTTTAAAAGAAAAAAAGAAAGGAACACAAACAATGATTTGATCTGCTGAAAATAGAAATAAAAGTAAATATTGCTTTGCTGAATCCATGAAGGAAAATAGGAGGACAAAATGTGCGAAAAGGCCCTTAATGAAACCAAATGCAAGGGACCTTAACAAGCCAAGCTCGTGTTGGCCACATAATGTGTAATGCAACCACAGAATAGCAAATGACATTTTAGTCTGTTTGAACACAGCATCACAACACAAACTTTAAATGGAGAACACGCCATTTTGCTTTACTAATGACAGTCTTCACGCTTTCAAGCATGTTTTAGTTGAATACTCAGATTTCGCAAACACGAAAATAAGTTCTCAGATTAATATGCATAAGCTTGTAACAGAGGTGAAGACTGTCGGAAACAGCTAGAAACATACGACAGAATTTGAATCCCATTAATTATAGTATTTTTTTAACTTATAATTATGTTCTATTTAAAAACTTACTTTTTTTCGATTGGACCTATTTGGAAAAAAAAAAAAGGGGGGGGGGGGTGAAGTGCAATCTGTATAGTGGACATGTTGACATGTTTCAGAAGGTTATATTTTACCCAATGCAACTGATTAAAATGTACCTGTATTGTTAGTTGCTGACCAAGTCTTGAGAGCTCATGGATTTGATATATAATTCAATTCAATATCTATGTATCTCTCTCTCTCTCTCTCTCTCTCTCTCTCTCTCTCTCTCTCTCTCTCTCTCTCTCTCTCTCTCTCTCTCTCTCTCTCTCTCTCCCGCTCTCTCTTTCTACCTTTTTCTCCGACAGTATCTCTCTTTTTCTCTCTTTTCTGTCTCTGTCTATGTCTATTTGTCCCCCCCCCCTCTCTCTCTCTCTCTCTCTCTCTCTCTCTCTCTCTCTCTCTCTCTCTCTCTCCACCCCCACCCCCCTTTTTTCGCGTTTTTATTGAACTATCTATTTTAGAAAGGATGAGAGATTGCTAAGCCTCACATACATTATAAAAGACAATAATATAAATCATAATTTATTATGTTTGTCTTTGATGTACAGCACGAACCGTAACTCGCGTGGCGATTATCCACCACAAGTACCTGATCATGGCACCCAGTCATGCCCGTTTCCTGCTTGTTCAAAACCGTTGAAGAATCTGATATGTGATAGAGGAGGGTGGCAGAATGGTAAGTTCAGTTTAAGGTGAAAAAACGTCGGCTTTTAATTCATCGTCGATTAAATATAATCACTGTTTTATTAAGTTTTGTTTTGTTTTTGTTTTGCTTCATGTTAGTCACAGTGCTTGTATTGCTTGCTCTAAAATTTCACCCATTGCCTTCATTTTGACATTAACGTAAATTGTATAATACATGTATTACTCATTACTAATGTGGCGGCATATACGCAACACTCCTGTAACCCTCACTTGGGCGAAACTCGTCTTATTTAATATTTTGATAGAATCGATTACGCAGCATATTGTGTCAAAATCTCAGAGCTCTAGGACAATAAATGGCTGAGTTATCGCCCTGGAAAACATTCCTGTATCCGCGGGTCCCTTTTTAAATGGTATGCAACATTCCTGTGCAAGCCATTACAGGATTCTTGCTTTATGAAATTGAAATTTAGAGTGCAACAAATATGTATATTGTGAGATACAGGATTGCTGAACTACGCAAATATGTGAAATTAGTCAAATTATTACGGTTTTTGTGTTGACACACAGGAATGTAACACCAAAACGAAGCGCCAGCCTTCATAAAATAAAGATATAAGGAAACCAGTATTTGGGATTGCTTTCCCTTTCTAGTACTTTCGTTTTCAATTTAAGCTGAAAGAACCAGCATGGCAGAAGAAGAGCACACTGAAACAGTGGATATGAATGAACAACATTTGCATGATTCAGATGAGGTAAGTGTTAAATGGTTAATTGTAAATTAATGTATTTAACAAGTCAGCACCATCGTCAATCCAAGACTACAAGGTTGGATGATGTAAACAACATGGTTGTAGAAAATGCGCAATCTCCCGCGAAGAGACAGAGTTCAGTAGCAGCCAGCACAGCTCGGAAGGTGTCAGAAAAAGTCGAGCTTGGCCCTGAATGCTGGTACGATTTATCCTCAGGTGACAGAGACTCAGATCCCGATTTCATCCCTCATTTGAAGAAGAAAAGAAAGAAGACACTTTATCTCAAACTTACAGGCGCAGACAACGCACAAAGCACTTCATCCACCAATCTTTCAAACAGTACACCCGCCGAGATAATTAACAACACCACACAGCCAAGTATGAGCTCCGACTCTACCCAAGTCATCGAGACGGCGAAAGAAAGAAGTTCTGAGCCGACAAAACCAAAGCGCAAGAAGAGAAATTCAAGTACATGGGCAAGAAACGAGAGAAAGTAACTACGTAACAGTGGACAAGCCTATATGACATCACGAGGTAAAAAGGCAGAGGCCAGGCAAATGACGAACGGCTGTAGCACGAGCTGCAGATATATGTGTCATGCCAACTTTGGGCTTTTAGGACAGAAATCGGATCAGAACATTGATCTTCAAAGACAGTTCATTCATAGAACTGTGACAAAGATGGAAATAAAATGGTCATACACGGACAGAAAACAGTCCCGTCTGTCAAATACCTTTTGCTATTCCCTTTCTGTAGGTGGGAAAGGTCAGCCAGTTTGTAAGAAATTTTATCTCGCTACGTTGGACATAAAGCAAGACGTTGTGTTCAGTGCAATACGCAGATTGACTGATACAGGCGCAGTGACAGCAGGTATGAGAGGAACGCACAAAAACCATCCCACGCTCGATGAAAATATCGTACAGGACATCAGGGACCATATAAAAAGTTAACAAGTGTTCCCTCTCACTATTGACGAAAGTCATCAAGCAAGCAAAACTTAAAGGATGATCTGTCTCTAGCAGCAATGTACCGCCTTTACAAAGAACATTGTGACAAGAAGGGGACACGCAGTTCTAAAGAAGCGACGTACAAAGCTGTATTTTACAGGGACTTTAACGTAGCCTTTCATGAACCCAAGAAGGACCTGTGTGACGAATGTCAGGCTTTGAAAATATTCCAGACCGAACTGATGAGCAAAAAGAAAAACAAGCAGCTCATCTGAGACGCAAGGACAGAGCTCACAACTACAAAGATGAGCTCAAATCTAAAGCCAAGGGCGCACCACACGTTTCATCTGCTTGCATTGATCTACAGCAAGCTTTACCTTGCAATGGACAGAGTTCCAGCTTCTTTTATAAACGCAAGCTAAGCGTGTATAATTTATCAGTTTATGAGCTATCCACCAGTGACATTGTCTGCAACATCTGGATAAAGGCATTTTCTGCAAGAGGAGCGAAGCAGATAGCGAGCTGCATACTCCACTTTACTGATGCACAGGTTGAGAAAGGAGTCTAAGAAATACACCTTGTTCCGGACAACTGGTCTGGTCAGAACCGGAGTCGCTATATGGCGACAATGCTTTGGCACGCTATGAACAAACTCTCTTTTCCTCAAGAAATAGAGTACTGTTTTTTGAAGAGGGGCCACACACAGATTGAAAATGATTCTGTTCACTCTGTGATTTCAAGGGCCGCAAAAAATATTCCCATATTCACTCCACACCAATGGGCAAACACCTCTACATTGTCAAGGAGTTGACACCATCTGACTTCTTTGACTTCAAGCAACATTCATTTGCTCTCAAACACTTTGAGAGAGATGAAAACGGTGATAAGTTTGAATGGATGAAAATCGAATGTCCCCCGCATCACCAGAGAAGAACCTGACAGCCTTCAACTCAGCTATGACTTCGACCAAAATTATGCGAAGGTGGATCTTTGCCTTGGCCACAGAAAATCAGAGCAGACTGTAGCTCAGCTGAAGATCCTAAGAGACAAAGCAGGCGTCTCAAGCGTGAAAATAAAAAAATGAAGTTGACTTAATGTCCTCGTGCAATGCCCTGCTCATTCCAAAACAACACCATCAGTTTTTCGAACAGTTGCCAACGGCCAGCACAGACTAGCAACCAAACATGATACAACGCAAGAATGTTAAGCGCTAATATATTAAGCCTTTTTCAACAAAATACACTCGGATCATTTTTTATCAATCTGCTTCAGATTCCAACTCTATAGCCAGGCGGTGTAAAATTACCATTGGACGATCTTATTCACAGTATTAATTTTACTTAAGAGTGAAGTGAAAATAAACACATATTTACATTACTCATCTCAGTTTTAATATTAGTTACATAGTATCAATATTCGCATGGGCGTTTGAAAAATATACTTTTTGACAAAGTATCATCATTGAGAGTATTTCTCTCAATTTTATGTTGGTATAGTTAGTTAAAGGCCTTCAATCTTTAAAAAAATCGTTAATGGTATCTTAACGTCACAAGATGCTACCAGTACCGTTAGTGTAATTAAAAGTATTAAATTCTTGAGTTAATGCTTTTTCATGTATAACATTCAAATTGAAGCTTTAATTTCTATTTGTCTTCTATTTATATGTGTAAATTACTCTGCTTAGCATACGTGCATACTTCAGCTTCGAATCGAGGTATGATTAATATTTGGATTTCCTTGCATTTTAGTAAATTCTTTTACAGAGAATACATACGTTCTTTTTCTTTGTCAAATACCTAGAATGATTTTCTTAAAATTTTTTAACTCAATGTGAATGAGAGCTTATTTAATTATGTTTTGATCCCACCATGTATGATAAAGATAAATAATATCTTTTTGTAACTGATCTATGTACTTTTCTGATGTTGGATAACAAACTACATCTTCATTTTATCATTACATCCCTGATTGATGCTGCAACAATCTTGCTACTTTCTATAGGATCATAGAGGGTTGACAGTTTCATTTTCTCTTTCAAAATTTATGGGTTGATTGGAGAGGAAAAGGTAAACATTTTACAAGAAGTCACTGATTTTTCTTTGCGTTTTAGCCTTGTTTATAGTAAAACAGATAAATATTCAAATAGTTATTTTTTTCATACTTTCAGATGATTTGTGGTTAGGATATTACCTTAAAAGTCTTTTTGTTGACACATTAGGCTTCGTCTTTCTCTATGTGAATGCTGTTCATTTCTTAGAATTCGTTTACTGTGCACCATTCCTGTATCAAACAATATAATGTGCGGTTTTCAGAAAACCCTTTAAGTTTTTGTGGAGCAGCAATCCTGTTTACAACTCATACTGGAATGTTGCGCAAGTCTCAGAAATGCAACACCTCTCTATGCCACACATACAGGCATGTTGCATCGGATTTTGCCATGCAACATCCCTGTACACCACATTCTGGTTTAACCTTTGGTAAAAGACAACCTTAACTAATACCAGCTAGTGTATGGTGTGCTTAAATGTCTATATTTTAAGTTTTGTCTGGATCGGACGATTTGAACAAAAATGGTGCAGTTTTTTCTTTCTCCTGTAAAATTTTGGAAAATCAAACGTTTTAATCTATGATTTACTCCTCATCATATGATAACTGGTTTTATAAAACTCCTATGTGTACAGCGAATTGAATTACTTCAACTTAAATGGAGATTAAGTTAAAAATTCGTTGCCGAATATTCATATGTAATCCATAGCTACCCAAATGTTCTGTTCTCCAGATGTTATTAAATCTCTGTCATTGTTGTAAAACAAGAACGTGATGCATTATAAATTATTCTAGTACTATATTTCAAAATATGTATCAAAAGATGTATATTAAAAAATAATAGAGTTTAAAGCACTGTAATTTCCCAAACAATTGAAGCCAGTTTGGACGAGTAACCACAGATAGGATGTCACATGATAAAACAGTTAGTTTATTTCTGCATATAACAAAAAAGGGCTAAGATTTTTTACATTGTTTATATTAGAATTAGGGGCAGGGCCACAAAGAATCCATATCTCACTTAGCTTGAGCATAGAAAATAAAAATAACTTATGATGTCATATGCAGATAATAGGCCTACTGCACTTCTACTAACACCACCTAGAGGGTTTAAGTATGATGACATCTACTTCATCGAAGATCTGCGTTGAAACGAGAGAACGCTCCGAAATTCTATAATTAACAAAATGATAAAAACTGATAAAACGGGCGAAATTAAAATGTACAAATTGTAAAAAGCAACAGAACAATCAAAGAGTTTGATACCATCATTCGTTCTGGATTTAACCTAACTGCTCACTGAGGTGGACCAGTAACTGACCTCCCTAGAATCGAGTACCCAGCCATAACCCTTTGTGAGTGTTTGGGTGCGGTACAAGTGAGGTACAAACGAACATAGTATGGATGTCTTATCATGACTTGTAATAAAATACAAACTTTTCAAGTGTCAGTCTTTTTTTTTAGATGCATCACTTTCGTTTTCTTTAAGAAGCAGCTCATTCTCTCTCTCTCTCTCTCTCTCTCTCTCTCTCTCTCTCTCTCTTTCTCTCTCTCTCTCTCTCTCTCTCTCTCTCTCTCTCTCTCTCTCTTTCTCTCTCTCTCTCTCTCTCTCGTTTGTTATTTTAGACCTTTTGTTGCTTTTCTTTTTTCCATTATTGCCAGACTTGCAACGGCTGGGTATCAACAACTTTGTCGGCGACATTTTAACACTTTTAACGTTTATTTTTATCCTTCTGGCCATCGCTGGTGAGAGTTTTTATTATAATTATCATAATTAGTAGTAGTAGTAGTAGTAGTAGTAGTAGTAGTAGTAGTAGTAGTAGTAGTAGTAGTAGTAGTAGTAGTAGTAGTAGGTAGTAGTGGTGGTAGTAGTGGTGGTAGTAGTGGTGGTAGTAGTGGTGGTAGTAGTAGTTGTTGTAGTAGTAGTAGTAGTAGTAGTAGTAGTAGTAGTAGTAGTAGTAGTAGTAGTAGTAGTAGTAGTAGTAGTAGTGATGTTAGCAGCAGCAGCAGTAGTAGTAGTAGTAGTAATAGTAGTAGTAGTAGTAGTAGTAGTAGTAGTAGTAGTAGTAGTAGTAGTAGTAGTAGTAGTGTTAGCAGCAGCAACAGCAGTAGTAGTGGTAGTGGTGGTGGTGGTGGTGGTGGTGGTGGTGGTAGTAGTAGTAGTAGTAGTAGTAGTAGTAGTAGTAGTAGTAGTAGCAGCAGCAGCAGCAGCAGCAGTATCTTTATTATTATAATTGCTACTATTATAATTATTATTGTTGTTATTATTGTTTTTGTGAAGTTGCAGATACAGGTATAAAAATGGCGTAATTCCTCAGTAAAATTCAGCGATTTCTTTTTTTGATGACGACAAATAATTCCCTTCATACATTCTTTGATACTTGATATGCTGTGCACGTCTCCAAGGAGTGCTGAACATCATTTCCATACACGAAAATTTTATCAGAACATTATATTACGGGTCTTTAATAACTCCCTTGGCGTCTATTCACAATGTAAAGTTTCGGTTTACAAAATGTGTAGCAGCTTACAATCTATTTATGGTGTAAAGTTGATGCGTCAAAAACACATTTTGTTAGAAAACCTTGAAAGAACAACATGGGAGACTTACTGAAATGTCATTAGGTCAGCAAGGCTAAAACTAACCTTATCCGGTGTCTGGCTGAATACGTCTTTCTCGCTCACTCTCATAATTGTAGTAATAGGGAAGCTTTGACGTAGATGAAGAGTATAGAGTGATGAAGGATCAGATATAATCTTTCGACTGAGAACTAATCAAGAGGACTATTCATACTCACTCTCTCGTATAGATGAAATATCAAATACAGTGTGGAGCTCAAAGGTACCAAAGAGCTATTTCTGTAATTGTTCTCTTCTCTAAAGCTGACTGTCGTCCTCAAGAGTTATAGGTGCACTGACTAAGTTTCTGTCTCAACTTCTTTTTTTCATTAGGACTATTGAGTGCTCTCTCACTTAGTTGAGCTCAACTTACAAACAAACAATTTAGTTACAAGTGTTCAGTCCATTTTTTTCTGGCTTCGGATTAGAATTCAACTAGTTCAATAGATTATGTGATTAAAATACAATATATAAGATCGTTATGTATAGATGACTTATTACGTTTGCTGACGGCAACAATAAATATTATTATTATCATTATAATAATAATAATAATAATAATAATAATAATAATAATAATAATAATAATAATATAATATGTTGTTGTTGTTGTTGTTGTTGTTGTTGTCATAATTGAACGAGTTCTGGAAGTAAAAAAGAGGCATATCTTTGCTTCATTGACTACACAAAGGCATTTGATAGAGTACGACATGATGAGATAATCACCCAACCAACACAGTTGAATATAGATGGAAACGATCTACCGGTGATGAAACACATGTTCTGAGAACGTATAGTAGCAATGCAAGTTGATGGGGAAATCAGCTCATTTAAAACAAAAATGTGGTGTCAGACAAGAATGTATGCTTTCCCCAAACCTTTTTTTTCTCTGCAGTAAAATGATTAAGTAAAACCTAGAAGGATACCCTGAAATTAAAGTAGGAGGGCACAGCGAGGACAACTTCAGATACGCTGATGACATTGTATTAATGGCAGAAAATAAGGAAGACTTGCAACACTTATTAGACACTGTTAAAGAAGAAAGTGTTGAAATTGAATAGCATAAAGACAGAAGTAATGGTCGTCAGTCGAAACAATGAGTGTCTAACTTTTCATATCTTTATTAACGGGAATAAATTCAGGCAAAGGGATAAATTCAAATAATTGGGTTCTTGAACATCAAGTGACGGACGCAACAATACTGAACGAAATTGCATCAAAAATAGCGCAAGCAAAAAAGAGTTTTCAGAGAATGAAATTAATACTAAGAAGTAAACATATCTCCATTCACACAAAAAGAAGAGCCCTGGAGTGCTTTATTCTGTTGTATGGATGCGAGGCTTGGACAATTTCAAAACATTTACAAAAGAATGAAATTGGAGGCAACAGAACTGTGGTTCCTAGAAGACAGCTAAAAACCTCATGGACAGCAAAGAAATCAATCGAAACAGTGTTACGAGAAGCTCACACAACAAGATCACTTATGAATAGAATACGTAAACGCTAGGCAATCTATTTTGGATATGAGATGAGGAGAAAGAAACTAGAACATCTTGTGACAACGGGAATGATCGAAGGAAAACGCAGTAAGGGAAAACAGTGTGAGAAGATCCTGTATGGACTAACATAGTGGCTAAAAGTATGAAGATGTACTGAGAGCGACGAGGCACAAAGATGCGTGGAAAATCATGATCGCCTAAGCTAAAGAGCACGGGACTTTATTGATTGATGATCACAATATTATTAATGATAATCTCTTAATAATGGAGCGAGGCAAAAACGCAAGTGCCATCCAACTGAGCATTGAATTTTCTTAGACCATCTAGGTATGTCAAATTTGGCATATAAACTTTTGTAAATTATATAAAAGTTTATGAGGTAATATTATTTTTCACCAAAATAGTGTTTTTGTAAAATAAAAGGGAAAATTTGAATTAAAAAAAAAATAATTGTGCGAACTGCTTCCTGTAAACGCAGCTGGGTAGATATGGAGAGAATAAAACTGATAATAGGCCTACAATGTAAGCGGCTGCAGTTCTGCAACCGTCTGGAATAGATCTACATGGATTAGGACATAAGTACAAAATCTTTAAAAAAACGTGCCTAGACAAAGCATCTAGATTACGATAGAAAAAAGATTCTACTGTTAGACTTAAAATTTCAAAGGGGTTAAAGATCTAGATCTAGATTCTTTGATTAGAATTAAAGAGATATCTAGATTCCAACTAAAGGCATATATCTGGATCTGGTATGTAAAGGGATAGATATCAAATCCTCAGCCCAGACAACTTCATACCAGGTTCCCATTCGTGGAAAGGGTTTTTCAATTTATAATTCGAAGAAGAAGTAGAAGAAGAAAAAGAAAAAAGAAGAAGAAGAAGAAGAAGAAGAAGAAGAAGAAGAAGAAGAAGAAGAAGAAGAAGAAGAAGAAGAAGAAGAAGAAGAAGAAGAAGAAGAAGAAGAAGAATTGAACAATAATAAAGAAAAAATACAAATTGAAGTAAGCTTCTCAGTCAAAGATAATTATTTCAAGACTACTAAATACAATATTATTTTTCTTTTTCTCAGAGACCTTCCAACCAGCTTACGGTAAGAATCACTATTATGACTATATTGCCAAATCTGGGTTAGTAGTACTATTACTACTACGACTACTGCTGCTGCTGCTGCTGCTGTTACTACTACTACTACTACTACTACTACTACTACTACTACTACTACTACTACTACTACTACTACTACTACTACTACTACTGCTGCTGCTGCTGCTGCTGCTGCTACTACTACTACCACTACTACTACCACCACTACCACCACCACCACCACCACTACTACTACTACTACTACTACTACTACTACTACTACTACTACTACTACTACTACTACTACCACCACCACCACCATCACCACCACCACCACCACTACTACTACTACTACTACTACTACTACTACTACTACTACTACTACTACTACTACTACTACTACTACTACTACTACTACTGCCACTTCTACTCCTATTGCTAGAAATATAGCAGTTATAATAATAATCATAAAATGATAATTATAATAATAATAATAATAATAATAAGAAGAAGAAGAAGAAGAAGAAGAAGAAGAAGAAGAAGAAGAAGAAGAAGAAGAAGAAGAAGAAGAAGAAGAAGAAGAAGAAGAAGAAGAAGAAGAAGAAGAAGAAGAAGAAGAAGAAGAAGAAGAAGAAGAAGAAGAAGAAGAAGAAGAAGAAGAAGAAGAAGAAGAAGAAGAAGAAGAAGAAGAAGAAGAAGAAGAAGAAGAAGAAGAAGAAGAAGAAGAAGAAGAAGAAGAAGAAGAAGAAGAAGAAGAAGAAGAAGAAGAAGAAGAAGAAGAAGAAGAAGAAGAAGATGAAGAAGAAGAAGAAGAAGAAGAAGAAGAAGAAGAAGAAGAAGAAGAAGAAGAAGAAGAAGAAGAAGAAGAAGAAGAATTCTTAACAACTTTTAATTTGTTGATTTTTCTTTGAAGCAGAGAAACCGTCAGAGAATAAATGTAAGTTTTTGATTACATGAGAAAGAAATATTTATCTTATTTGTTACAAATTTATCAAACTATTTTCACCTCATTGTATTTTTTTTTCTGAAAATAAATGTATATATTATAATCTTATGAGGATCCTACACCTATGTTTATTTTTAATGATTTAAATTAAGCCTTACTGTTTATGAAAAGAAGAAGGACGACTGAAATACGTCTTTAAAATAGCAGTTTTAAACCTATCGGGACAATAGTTAGAGATTTTCTTTGTGCCTAGATCAGCATTGGGATGAAACATACGAAAAAAGTATCCGACAGAAAATTTAATTTTTTAGTAAAATCTTATCATTAAATGCATGTCACGGATAGGAAAAAGAATTTTATTTTGTAATATCTTATGATTATGTGCTTCTAATAGTGAATACTACACATGCCATGAATTACTTTAATATGATATATATATATATATATATATATATATATATATATATATATATATATATATATATATATATATATATGGTGCTTGAAACGGATATTTTTTCTTCCTTTTTTAGCTATCTGTCGTGTGCCTACTAAGGATTATTCCATCATCTTTAATGCTATGTTTTACTACAAAGTGAATCTTACAATATAAAATTACAGTAGGGTCATAATGTTGACGTTGACTGTTAAAAAATACATGAAACAAGCATGATTTCGCGTTTAAATGAACAGGCGGAGAAAACATCTATATTAATGGGCAAAGCATATAAGTGATCTTTTTGAAAACCTCAGAAAAGAAATATCACGTATAGCGCAAGCAAAATTGAATTTGCAGAGAACGAAATCGGCATTAACAAATTAATACATCTCCATCCACACAAGGAGAGCCCCTGGTGTATGGATGCGAGGCCTGGAGAGTTTCAAAACAGCTGCTAAAGAAACTGGAGAAACAGAAATGTGGTTCTAACAATGAATGCTACGAATCTCATGGACCCTGCAAAAAAATCAAACAAAACACTGTTACGAGAAGCTGACACAAGATCACTCACACGTAGAATGCGTTAACTCCAGGCAACCTTTTTTTTTGGTCGTATGATTAGAAGAGAGAAACTGGAACATTTGAGAATACTGGAACTATCGAAGCATAATGCAACTGGGGAAAACAGCTAGAAAAGGATGTTAAGTGGACTAACAAAATGACAGATGCACTAAAAGTGACGAGAGATCGAGATACCTGGAAGGTCATGATCGCCTTCACTAAAGAGCAGTGCACTTCATTTATGGATAAAATTAAGTTACGACTCGACTGAAATAAGCCAACGCCAAAAAACTATTATACCGCGTGCTGTCGTCAAGTCTCCACACCGTATTTAGAGCAGTGGAAGAAAGTATGGGAAGCGTTGGACCAAAGCTAGCGATTTAAATGTCTCTGAGTAGAATTTGATGTAATGGCGTAAAAAAAAAAATATCTATTCATCTCTAACTATCAGGGCGGGTAGTTTTTACAGATCCACTGCCTCCAGCACATGGTAAAAGGAATTGTATCTTATATATATATGTGATTTACATTAATTATCATCGATTTCGAATTTGCCTCACTAAGAACAGTAATAAGTCGATTTTGAAAAATCCAAATATTTTTAAAAACCCTTTAAAATTGATTATCATATTTACAGGACAGTGCTTTTTTTCATATTCTGGCGGTGTTTTTTTCTGTATATTTTTATGATAGCTGTAGTCAAACTACAAGGAAGTTATAGTTAATAAGTAACTTATTCAATATATTTTTTAAACTAAACATCAAATTGCTTCTCGCTTGACCACAAGACAGCTTCATTTCAAGGCCAAATCCATCATACTTTCACACTGGGCGATTTGTACTAACATAAACAAAATCATCCCTTGGCACCAAGAGCTACGTAAGGCTGATGAACAGATTTAATTCCTGAGAACAATTTCGCTCTGAATGTGTTGTGAACAAAATTATTTCTCGATATAACATCATGAGGTCCTACAAAGAATTCAGAGCACTGAAGAAATGGAAACCTTGGACAATAGCTGGCAATTAAAAAGACTCTTAGTAGAATTTTATGAGGTTTCCATGAGTAATAGAACCTATTCATGTCTACCTATCAAGACGTGTTCACTGGTCACAGCGAAAGGTAAAGCGGAACTGTAACCTGCGTTACCGGTGATTTCCATTCATTCTCACAGATTTTGGATTCACCTTACTAACAATGGCTAACCGTTTTTATTCAAATCTAAATACATGTACACATCTTTTTTAAAAATTCACTTTCATAATTATGGGACAAGTTATTCTAGATATTTTGGCTCTAATTTTTATCTTTTTTTTTTTTCTTTTTTGGTAGAATTTTGAGAAATAATTGAAAAATGCACCAATAAAAAGACCATTAGTTTAAAAAAATGTGCTTCTAAGTAAAATAAGTTTGATACAATGTTTTTATCTACCTAGCTCATGTCTTCTTCCACTTGTTCAATCAGACGATGATAGCCAGGAACCAGGGTGTCTTGCAGACTTCGATGACGAAGAACCTCAGCCCGAACCCAAACCCGAACCCAAACCGAAGCCCGAGCCAAAACCAAAGCCAAGTAAGCTTAAGAAATTGGAAAATACAATATATTATTATTGAATGACGATCTATTATTATTTTGTGAGATATATGATCATGTTTTGATAATCAATTATTTATTGCATGACATCGATCATCATTGTGTGATTATGTAGCAGTTGTCGCAATAGTAGTTGTAGTAGTAGTAGTAGTAGTAGCAGTAGTAGTAGTAAGAATTATAAGAGCTAGAATTTTAGGTAGTGCTCAGCTGTGGTTAGTATAAGGCTTTTAAGTGAAAATGACCGAAAATGCTTGCATTGGTGGGATTAGAACCATCGATATATGGATGCTTCGGCACCCACTGCCTTGCCACTCAAAGAGAACATAGCTTATACCAATACGCCACTACGCTCCCTGAAAAGAGATTTTCATGGCGAAGGTATTTACTAAGCCTCCCTGAGTGACTTGCAATCATGACTGGGAAAGCCCAAAACGCACCAAAGACAACCATTGAATCCGGAAGCACTACACTTGCCATTGGACGCAAAAACACCTAGGACAAACAATAACAATATGAATGCCTCAAATTTATAGCAGTTTCAAATTAAGATCTAGAGGAGGCAAACCACTGGGTTAATTTAGATATAGAGGAGAAATTTAAATAAGTATGAATTATAAGAGCTAGAATTTTAGGTAGAAATTTAATATAAGTGAGAATTAAAGATCTAAATTTTAAACTGCTTTACATTCGAGGCATACATAATAATTGTTATCGTTCGTCCTAGATGTTTGTGCGTCCAATGGCAAGTGTAGTAATTCGGGATTCAATGGCTGTCTTTGGTGCGATTTGGGCTTTCCCGATCAAGATTGCAAGTCACTCAGCAAGGCTTAGTAATTACCTTTAG
>JAWDGP010005891.1:0-10000 GCA_033675545.1 Elysia crispata
GATCTCGAATCCATCAAGAATTTAACTTTTTTTTTATTATGAAAGGTAAGAAAGCCTTTTGAGGTAGTTGTCTGCAATGTAGAATGAACAACCATAGAAATAATCGCCTAAAACGTCTCTAGCGACTGAGGTTATTGTTTTAGACTATTTAAAATTTTTTAAAAATATTATTTCCCATGCTTCCAACCCCTTTTTCTTACGCTTATTTTTCCATTATAAAGCGACCTGCATTTCTCTCTCCATTTTTCTTTATTCCTCCAAATTTTCTTTTTTTAATTCTCCATTTTCGTTCTCTCCATGTTAGATTATTATTATACCTTCTATTTTTCCCTTGTCTAGAAATTTTACATTGGTCTTAATTATTTTAGAAGGCAGACAGGCTAGATTTAGTTCACAAATTTTAAAACGGTGTCAACAAGGATCAGCTAAGAATCAAAAGGATCCAAAGAAGAATAAAAATGTTTGAAAGCGTCCAAAGGAAATGAAAACATGAGATACGATGAAGCCGTATTTCTCTAAGGTGTGGAATTGATATTTACAAAGCGTTGTGTCCAACGGTTTAATTTTTTAACAACTGCCAGTTATATTCATTCTTTACAACTCATTTCTGATGTAGCGCAATCCCCTAAAGCAATAAAAACTGTACGTTTTACTTGTGTTTAAAAACAAGATAAGTGACTACAATAAATTTATTAATTTTCTTATGCTTACGTTATCTTTCAATCATAACTCTACGTATTTACCTTTGAGTGGTCTTTCCTTAAAATTTTTACTTTTTTTTTACTTTTTATTATTTATTTATTTTCATCTCTACAACACCTTTTCCCGCGTTATCCAGCATCCATACTACATCAACCGAAAACATTATCCCCAGCAACAGTTCCACCACCAATAACGGTACCAACATCAACCACAACCAGCTTCACGACGGCAACGGCAATATCCAGTTGATGGACAACAGCATCATCTTCCACATCGAGAACGGAGTGTACCGTCGCGGCAGTGTGAGCAGGACGTCCTCTTCGCAAGTTGAGCCGAGCCTGAGATCAACCAGGGCCCGCGGCACTCAAGGAAGCCACAGGCTCAACGGCCTGGCCCTGCCGTCTTTCCTGAAACGCTTCCGAGCGAACATGAGCAAATCGCCCAGGAAGGCGAGTCTCCCACGGACGATCAGCGTGAGGGAATGCTATGGTAAGTCCAAGGTGCCACCGCCTTTTAATGCTTCTCGACCCGACATATTTGCGAGGTCAGTTTTAGCGAATAGGAGACAGACTCTCCAGCCGCATCATTTGAGCTGGAGAAAGTTCTCTCATCAGAATGGGATTTCTTTACCCTGCCCAGACCGGAAAGGGTCGTTTCGTGAGGAAGACTTTGAGATTTATGGGAAGAGTTCCTTATCCAGCGAGCTCCAGGGTGTTCGTATGCTCAACTACACAAGCAGGGATGAAATTGGTTACAGCCATAATGAGTGATATTTTATGCTTAAAAAAAATGAAAGAAAAATTCCAAGACCTTTTTTTTTCAAAAAGATAATCTTTATACATTTTAAAATAATATAAACAAGAACGTTCTAATGTAAAAAAAAAATTGTGAAAACTTCAAAAATTAAGTAAAATGATCTCATGATAAAAAATATTCATAAGTTAATCGTTTAAAATGATAATAACGTTAACAATAGGAATGAACACAATAGGAATAATATAACAATAAAAATAATAATAGTAGTAATAATAATAATAATAATAATAATAATAACAACAACAACAACAACAACAACAACAACAATAATAATAATAATAATAATAATAATAATAATAATAATAATAATAATAATAATAATAATAATAACGATGCTAACAGTAATGATTATGATAATAAATGTAATAACAATATTATAACAACAACAACAACAAAAACAGCAAAAACAACAAATAACAATATTAATCATAATTATAAGAAGAAAAGGAAGAAGAAGAAAAGAAAAAGAAAAAATAGTAGTAGTAGTAGTAGTAGTAGTAGTAGTAGTAGTAGTAGTAGTAGTAGTAGTAGTAGTAGTAGTAGTAGTAGTAGTAGTAGTAGTAGTAGTAGTAGTAGTAGTAGTAGTAGTAGTAGTAGTAGTAGTAGTAGTAGTAGTAGTAGTATTCTATTGCCTGAGCATAAGTAGTAAGAGTAAATCAGAATATTAACAGTTTCATCAATGCTATTTAATTTTATTTTTGAATTTTTTTAATAGTCTGATAAATGTGAATTTCAAGTGAACGTAGTCTTACCGGTACATAGCGATTAACCAGTTGGAAAGTTTTACGCAAACGAAAATAAATACATTCAATTCCACTCTTGTTAAAATGTTGATCGAAAAAATACTGTTTTCATTGTAATCATCAAATAATATTGATGTTTATATTTTTGTTGCTTTTTGTAATTTGAAGCACGTATTTGAATGTAATCACATGAATTTTAATTTTAAAACGGGGGAAATAGTATTTATTTGTGCGTGATGAATATGTTGGGGGCCTATGTAAAAAGATTTTTATAACAAGTTCAAGATTTTTTTTGCAAAAAGAAAAATTAATATTATTAGAGATTTTTTCCAAATATATTATGTGTTATGCAGTTGAATTGTACATTCCATTCATATGCAAGATTGTGGGCATAATTCAAAATGTACCTCCTACATGAAATATTTCTCCCAGTTTGTAAATTACATTAATGCATCTTTGTCACTCAACCTATTTAAGAATTCTGCCTATGCTAATAATGCTAATCCTTTATTTCTTGTTTGTCTTGTGCTAAAAAGCATAAGATTTCGTTTGCAGATTTGTGGAGTAAGTATTTTTTACTTTTTTTTTTTTAATCAAAATTTGAAATCATGTGTGCCTCCTGAAAACATCGTTTTTCCCTCTATTGATGTGCAGTGAAGACTAAAAAAGTTATGTTTGTAGCTTTATCGTATAACATAGTAGCTTTTAAATTATTTCATTCCTTAGTCATTCCGATACGAGTGGCATGTTATCTAAAGAGGATCAACAACAAAGATTAAAAATATCTTGCTCAAATTTTCTCTCTCTCTCTCTCTCTCTCTCTCTCTCTCTCTCTCTCTCTCTCTCTCTCTCTCTCTCTCTCTCTCTCTCTCTCTCTCTCTCTCTCTCTCTCTCTCTCTCTCTCTCTCTCTCTCTCTCTCTCTCTCTCTCTCTCTCTCTCTCTCTCTCTCTCTCTCTCTTTCTCTCTCTCACACTCGATCTATCTTTTTCTCATTCTATCTATTTATCTTGCTCTTCATCTCTGTGATATCTATATATCTATTTATTTACCATTCTATCTATCTATCTATCTACCTATCAATCAGTCTGCCTCTCTATGTATTTATTTTTCCAATTATTATGCTATTTATCTATAAAAATAACTGTATAAATATAAGTGTATGATAATCTCATTTCATCTTCAACATATCTACACGCATGATTATCCGTCTATCTATCTTACCATAGATGTGTACAAAATGCATACACATACAAATACACACTCCACGTTTATCAATAGCTCTCCAAATGTGTGAAATTCCTCGTTGCCCTACTTTGCCTAAAACCAGAACATTATCACCTAGTCGAACACATGCAATTCCTAGACATTAATACATATAGTTGCATCCTTTTAATTTCGTATGTTTTGGTTGGTTGGTTGGTTGGTCAACTACCTGTTCTTAAATGCTGTTCTGCATAAATCTAATTTTATATTTGTTTGTATGTACTCAAGTGTGAAATTGGATCGACTGATATTTTAAGACGCAATTTTAATGAAGAATTCTTACGCCTATTTGACAGTTATTCTTTAAAACCATCTAGCTCCTTCATTTTGAGACGAAATGGAACTTACTAATGATAAGGGCAAGATTATAAATAAATTGTGAAATCATTGTCCATAATATTATTCTCAAAAATTTTTTGTTATATATTTAAATATTGTCGATGTTTCTATAAATAACATTTATTTCTATTTCTTTCCAATTATGTTTTCCCCCTTCAAATATTGTAATCTTTAATTACTCTGAGCATGTTTTTCTGTCTTGTCATTTGAACAGCACGATAAGTTTCAAGTTTGTTAATTTTGTTACTTAAATATGCAATCACTATCTATCTATTCCCACCCTGACTATTGAGCAATCGTTCGTTTTGCATTTTAAAGTAAGTTGTGAAACATATATCTGTTATAGGAAAAGAAAGAAAAATCATATAACCATGGAATTTTTAACCGAAATTTAAGATTTTTTATAAAGTTAGATAGCATATAAAAATTAATATATATATATATATATATATATATATATATATATATATATATATATATTATGATTTTAAAAAAAACAGCATGAAATTTACGTGTCACTAAGTTGCTAAAACTAGGTCTATATATTATATCATTATGGTGAACCCCGCTCAAAATTGACAGAGTATTGTGCTTGGCACTTCTTTAAAAATGTGAAGAAATACATATATACATCTATAAACCACTTGCGCCTAATTGATCTTTAAAAAATTGCTTTGATGATCGATATTGGAGTTTTTACGGGTTAGAAAAGTTTTCATGTTCAGGATCTAGGGTTAAGGGAAAAAAAAGGCACAAAAAAAATAAATAAGTTCTTTGTGTGAATTTGCGGGTTTTGTTTTGTTTTGTTTTTATCATTTTTTTTAATTGGCATGCAAAAGATGAGTTGCATGCTGCGGTTTGAACCTGTTTCCTATGAATGAATTGCACATTTTAACACTTGAACGTCACGACTAAGAAAAATTTTTTTATAATTTCCCTCATTTTTTTAATGGAGCCCCTCTTATCATACACACCCTGGCTGAAATTTGAGTTTAAAGTCATGAATATATTTTATTACAGTAATTATTTTTTTCCATATGCAATGTTAGTGCAATATGATAATAAATTATTATGTACACTATCAACATGCAATCGTATGTAATGAAAGAGAACATGTATATTGATATTGTTTGAACTAGGAAGTAAAGCAGTGTGCATACAAATGATCACATTGTTTTAATGTACGAAAACCACACAGCGACAATAATTCTTAATCAGTGATAAATTTCTGATTCTATCCCTCCCCCCCCCCCTCCCTCTCCCTCTAGTTAATTCTTAATGATTTATTCTCTGATATTAGCTCTTTCACTCTGGATTTTTTTTCAATTTGTCTTTCGTCTCATATCTTCTTCTCTCCGTCACTCTTTCTTTATCCTCTTTATCTCTCTCTCTATCTCTCTATCTATTTATCTCTCTTTGTAATATCTCTTCGCCCTCCTATGTGCTTCTTTATCTTGAAAACTCTTCTTTCATTCTCTTCCCCATACCTGTCTATGTCAGTAACTCTTTTAAACTTATTGTTCAAGATGACGGTCTCTTTGGATATGTTTACAATCCCTTCGTTGAACCAGTTTGTACGTACAAGAGCTGAGGAAGGGAAAAATATAAACTTTGTAAGGATAAATGTACTGCCAAGGTTTACAATTTTTTGAATTCTTGTGTATTGTTACCATATCATAGTCAAACTTTTTTTTATGAATAATCGTAATATGAGCTTTTCAAACTGGGCATGGGTGTGCACGTAATGTGATACTGCGACTGTTGTAGAAATGTGTTTTATCTATTGAGAAAGAGTAAAAGTATTAGTTTTTGTTTCTAATGCTGCCAAAGATATGTGTGGTTTGCAGATATTTCATTCTATATTTAATTTGAAATGATGACTATGATTTTTACGCACTATTTTATATTGTATCAGCTTAACATTCTTGACATATAAGCTATTTCAGAAACATATTTCAGAAGTTCAATGTGGGTTTTACTTTAAAGGGAAGACTTCTCAGTTTATTTAAGCTAAGTGGAGTTCATTCGATTGCACACTAATCCAGTATCTCTTTATGAAATGAATTCTAAGAGATACCTTCTGAAATGTGGTGCAGATTGGAATATGAAAAAGTTTTTGTCCATTTTGCAAAAGTTTGATATTTTTATACTATTTGCTAAGATGTTTTTGGAGAGCTAAGAACAATTAAAGTTTTACCTTTTCTTTGACACCTTTAAGAATTTTGAGGGTTTGCGAGTAACCAGAGACTGGTAATATCTGTGCATCTATTGAAAAATTGAACTAAAAAATTTATTAAAGTCGAAAATTGTGCAGAACATGTAAAAAAATTGTACTGAAAGGCATCTTGAATAACTTACGGTATGGGCAAGGCCATTAAGATACTACCTTATTTACGATTGAATGATTTTAAATATAAGGGCAATTGAGGTGGTCATTTTGATTGTTAGAGATGCCTCTAAATTGTTGTATAAAAGAGGTATTCGAAATAATAGCCGTCCTTCATTCTCATTGTTTTCGTAATGTGCTAAAAATAACTCTTTAACGCTTTGTTTCTCTAGCACATTATTATATTAAATGCAATTTAAAAAATGTTTCACCTTACAAAGTGCTTTAAACAAGGCAGATTTCTTTGTATATCATGCTATTTTGAAGTATACTGATATGCCCAGGTACAAAAGTTTCTGTGCGGTGTTAAGTGAATAAATATGTGTTATGTTTATGAAAAAGTTGTGTTCTATTTGTGAAATAAAGATTTGGAGGTGAAATCGTTAAAATAAAAAAAAATCGTCTGAAGTTTTTATCTCTCATCCATTAATAATTTTCATCAATTTTTTACATCAAAACATTTGCCTTTTATGTCGCTTAAGCCTTTTTGTGAAAGTTCTTATTCATCCGTAAATGGCACCAACTAGAACTCGGTTTACAGGGGGACCACGTGAAGGTATTATGAGATAAGAAGCATTGGCAGTGACAGTGCCCATCCAGAGAATAATATATCGATTCTGGTGACGAAAACCTATGACGACTCCCATGGGGATAACGATGAAGACAATGAGTCGAAGAAACCACGAAGTGGATGAATACGATGATGGTTGTGGTTATGATGATGATGATAATAATAATATTAATATTATTAGTTAGTGGTGGAGAGCATAATGTTAGAAAAAGTGATGATAAAAATGATTTCAATTAATATTAAGATGTATGTACTTATAAGAACGGAAACGATATCAACCATGCGATAATGGTAGGAGTGGTGATGAATATTGTAATATGCTTATGGGCGCATGCTGTTTTTCCCCCCTTTTTTTATCTTTTCTCTCTTACCATTAAGGAATTAAATCAAAATCGCGCTTTGAGATTATCAATTTGAGAAGTAAACGTAATGCGAGTGGGTCACTTAGTGTGTTGATAGCCTATATTCTCGTTACGATCTGTTCAATTTAAGCGCCTATGGAGATGACTGTTAAAAGAGCAGAGACAATATAAAAATGTTTATACGTTTCGTACAGATCAAATCTTTAGGAAACCCCACAGACTAATTTGAATATCTTCATTTAGGCCAGCTCTATCTTGGTCTCACGTTCTGTGTCTCTCAGCCCACATCAAGCACGGCGCACCAAGAAGCTTTATCTGATTTCACAACGTTAGAAAATTGAATATATTTTAAGAGCGCGATGAAGGTTAACTATCAAACTGTTAATTGTTCAACGAACGAATTGAAAAGAAGAGCATGGCGTCGTCAAACAGGCGTCCTTTTTCATTTGCAGCCAATTTTAAGATCTCTTCGCATGTGGAATCAGTTTCGTTTTCTCCTTTGCCGATTTGATGTATTATCAGTCGCAAGGTTATCCTTTCAAGGATTTAACATGAACTATAACTCTAAGTTGTGAGAGGAGCATACCAAAAAAAAATCATAAGCTTGAAAAGCAAATAAAGTTCTAAAATTTATTGATTACAAATCTTGGAAATAAGGATTGATCATGGCTTTTTTATTATTAAAATTAACTATGCCTGGCAAGCCCGCAATGGGGCAATCCAACTCCATGGGAATGTTTTATGTCGATAAAGTTGATAAATTAGATCGCTTAAAAGCAACCCCCAACCTTTTGCCCTCAGTGTTGGCCTCTGATTATGTCTTTCGTCTAAACAGGTGTCCCCTATCGCTGAACTTGAGTTAATTAGACTGATGAGTCAAATAAATATTATGCTTGTAAAAGGAACCGTCGTGATATTGCAGTCAATGTGAATGTCATATTCACCCAATATAAAACTGAATGTTATGTCAAACTAAATTGAATTACAGGAGGTGCCAAGGGAAGCTACCGTGTAAAAACTACAAGGTAGAACAAGATAACATTGTTATTTCCCTTATATGAAATTACGAATTTCTCTTACCTATATGTTTTTGTTATGGTTGTTGCTTTCACTTTTGTTTGTTTTGTTTTTGTTGTTGTTGTTTTTTTGTATGTTATTGTTTTATACGATCTTTGTAATATTAAATAATAATAATAATAATAATAATAATAATAATAATAATAATAATAATAATAATAATAATAATAATAATAATAATAATAATAATAATAATAATAATAATAATAATAATAATAATTCTCGTCTCCTCTGAACAAACATAGACATAAATACTCAAGATGCAGAAGGGCTATTTCATTTGCACACGTCTCACCCACTTCTCATTCCGTTTTAAAGTTTACCGTGTCGAATTTCTCGTTATTTTCACCCTTCTCCTTATTATTTTTTTCCTGCTTTACTTTTTTTTTTTGTAGTTATCTACATATAAGCTCATTATTTTAGTTTCCTTTGCTCTTTTATGATTTTTCCTCTGCAACCTTTTCTTTTTACGATTTTATTAATAATTTCAATGGATGGATGCGCTGGTACACAGTTTTTGAATTATTGGTAACAAGAATATCAGTTAAGAAGCAAGAGTAACCAAAGAGAGTTGAAAAATGGTGAAAAACAAGGGAAAAATCATGATATCTAAGTGTATTTTAAGTTTCTGTAAAATATCTAGGTATTAGGTCTATATAATATTATAATGACAGAGTATAGTACTTTCTACTTTTTTTTTTTTTAAGAAATAAAGAAAAACAAAAACAAAATTCTGCCTATTATTATCATACACCTTTAAAAATTTTTCGCCAATTTACTACGATGTTCGATATATAAATCTTCATGGGTTATAATATCTGTCATGTTCAAGATGCAGGGCAAAAAGGAAGCAGAATCAAAGAAGAAATTACCATGGGATTATGCATAAAGTCAATATTCTCTCACTCACACAAAACTTCTCAAGGAACATTTAAAGATGAATTGCAACAATGTACATTATTCTACTTGATTGTTTTGGTCTATTTTTTTATGCCTTGGAATATATATCCCGTAAAAAATGTAAACCATGAATTGCATGCTGCAGTTTACGCCCGTTTCCTATGAATTAATTGCATTTGCTGACAGAGTAATCTTAAAATTAAAAGAAAAGCAGTTATATTTTCCCCTCATGTTGGGGAGGGGGTGGGGCAGAGGCCCTTCTTGTCAAAATGACCATGGTTAAATTTTGACTATAAATACTTAAAGACGGCCTGGTGTATTT
The DNA here is from genome assembly GCA_033675545.1 of Elysia crispata. NCBI lineage: Eukaryota > Metazoa > Mollusca > Gastropoda > Plakobranchidae > Elysia > Elysia crispata. The sequence goes on from JAWDGP010005891.1 coordinate 9,483, forward strand.
TATCAAGTTTATTTCTATTACCTATAAAAATTTCATAGAAATATAACTATGAAAACTATTAACACGGAATCGTTTGTAATGAAAGAGAGCATGCATATTAATTTTATTGAAACAAGAAAGGCAGTGTACATGTAAATGATCACATTGTTTTAATGTACACAAAAAAACAAAGAAACAAAAATACCCTTAAATCATGATAGTTTCTTAGTCTCTCTCTCTCTCTCTCTCTCTCTCTCTCTCTCTCTCTCTCTCTCTCTCTCTCTCTCTCTCTCTCTCTCTCTCTCTCTCTCTCTCTCTTTCTTTCTATCTATCTATCTATGTATCTATCTAACTATCTATTTATCTATCTCTTTCTCTCTTTTTCTCTCCCTAACACTCTAGCTTTACACCTTATTTAAGTATACACTTTTTAATCTGCCATCGTTATTCACCCTTCATTCCCACATGTGTTATGGCGAAAACATAATGATTAAAATAAATATCTTACATACTTACATCGTTCGGAATTCTTTTTAAAT